>VXBL01002959.1:25836-49933 GCA_013400195.1 Aramus guarauna
CCCCCCGCCCCGGCTGCTCCGGCTCTTGTTCTCCTCCTGCCCAGCCCTGCATGCGGTGGAGCCCAGGATGTCCCAGCGCCCAGCATCTGCTCGCCCACCCGCTCCCCCGTGAGCCCCCAGCCACTCGATTCCTGTCTGGACTCGGGTCACGGCCTGACCGACAAAGCAGGGCCAGGATCCGGCAGCTCCGGGGAGGGGCGGAGAGGCTTGAGGCTGAGGAACAACAGGATGTCTGCTTCTTGAGCTGGGAGGTGAGCAGCTCCGGGGAGAGTGGTGAGGCAGAGGGACCTTGGGGAGCATCCTGCACGCCCACCCATGGGAAGTGTGCTCTTCGCGACAGCTGAACTCCCCCCTCTCCCTTCCTGCTGCCTCCTCACTCCCTTTCTCTCCTTCTTCCACAGATGATGGGCTGAGCACCAGTCGCAGAGGCACCCCAGGGCCATGAGCTCCCCGTGCGGTCCTGACTCCGATATTGCAGACTGGCTGGCCACCATCCACTTGGAGAGGTACCGGGATGTCTTCAAGCAGCACGGGTACCATGTGGCCAGAGACGTCGCCTCGCTGGACGGCAGCCACCTGCAGCAGATCGGCATCACTGCCACCGGGCACCGCAAAAGGATCCTGAACTTGGTGCAGCAGACACGAATGCTCAGTCGGTCCCAGGGGGGACCCACAGCAGGAGACGCTCATCTCCGAGCCACTGAGGTCCTGGATGCCCTCCAAGCGGGTGATAATGCCATGAAAGCAGAGCCGGAAGGGGGTACTGACAGCTTTGGAACGCAGCAGCGTGTCACTGCGCCCACCCAGGCATCGCCTCTGGAGAAGGACCCTGCTCCTCCTTTCGTGAAGCCGGTTCCCAAGCCAAGGACGGTTTTCCCTCGTTCAAAGCCGGAGCAGGGCTTGGCGCCCGTGCCACCGGCACGCACCACAGTGCCAGCACGAGGCCCGGGCAGCAACAGGGCACCTGCAGCCTTCGTGGTACTGGAGGGGTTTGTGCCAGGGGAGAGCTCCACGGATTTGGAGAGCCCAGAGCGCAGGCCAGCACCAGCAGCTGGCCCAGGGGCAGCCGTGGCCATGGGCATGGGAGCATCCCGGCTGCGAGCACGGCAGAGCGCTCGGGAGGAGACACGGCCCCCCCCAGCTCCGGATCATGGACAAATCCTGGAAGCGTCAGAGAAATCCCCCTCATTTGTCCTGTCTGTCCCACCGCGGCACAGCCAAAGGGTCCCAGCAGCTGAGCCCAGCCCCGGGAACGTGCCGGAGGGTCACCCCGCGTCCACCCCTCCCCTGCCCGACGCAGCCGCCCCAGCCAGGAGAGATCCCTCGCCGTGCCCCAGGGCAGCCTCACAGCAGGGCTCGGGGCAGGGCAGGCTGGAGATGGTGTCCAACATCATCTACGAAGGACTCAAGCCCCTGACAGCACCCGCTGAGGACTCAGGAGGGGAGGATGGTCCCCATGGTCAGGCTCTCACTGAGCCCCCGGCTCTGTCCCCGCAGGAGCTGACCCAGCCGGACAACAAGCTTGAGTAAGCGGCTGCTTTCCCTCACCCTGGGGAGCGGAGGTGGGGTGCAGAGCAGTGCGAGCTCAGGACCCAGAGAGGCCCCCATCCCCGGGAACACATCCCCAGCCTGGCCCTGCCTGCCTCCGGGTGCTGACAAAGCCCCTTTCACCACCCTCCCGGTGCCTCCCCCCGGCTCTGCATGGAGCGGTCCCGCAGGGACCCTGGATGGCTCGTTCTGCTTGGGGGGAGAAGCTGCTGCCCCTCATCCGCCCCCCCAGGGAGCAGGGCAGGGGTTCCCCAGCATGGTGAGGGGGTGACTGAGTGAGGGCTCTGGGGCTGGCTCATGCTGGGAACAAGGCAGGGGATGTTAGAGGCGGACCAGCTGGGATGTGAAATGCCCGGCAGCCCCAGGAGACAGAGCCCAGCAGGTCCCAGTGTGGGGGGCCAGAGGAAGAAAGGAGGGTGTGGGCAGCAGGGACGGGATGCTGTACATCCCAGGGGACAAAGCTGGGATCAGCCCCGGTCAGGGGCAGCCCCCAGCCCGTGTAAGCCAGACAGGAAAATAAGGTGGAAAACCCCCGCAGGCTCCCACCTGGTTCCAGCCACACTAACCCCTCTCCTGTTTTCCAGCAGTCCCGGCTGGCCCGGCGAGGGCCTGCCCCCCGTCCCACAGAGACCCACCGGCAAGCCAGGTGAGAGCCCCCAGGGCACCAGTGCGCAGCGGAGACCCCTCGGTGTCCCCAGGGAAGCAGGGGGAGGGGGACACCCACACACCCTGCCTTCCCCCCAGGTCCTGCCCCGTGCTCCTGCCCCGCTCAGGACCTCACATATTTGGGCTGGTACCTCTGTCGTGCCCTGGATGTTGGGATGTGCTGTGGTGGGCTCGGTGCGGGGTTCCCCTCGAGGGTTGGCAGTCCCGACTGGTCGCTGCCCTGCAGCTGACTGCCTTTCCTTCCAACGTCTCTGCCCA
This sequence comes from Aramus guarauna, assembly GCA_013400195.1. Taxonomy (NCBI): domain Eukaryota; kingdom Metazoa; phylum Chordata; class Aves; order Gruiformes; family Aramidae; genus Aramus; species Aramus guarauna. Next base: position 28,309 of record VXBL01002959.1, read on the forward strand.
CAGAGGTCAGTGAGCAGCCCATCAGCCCCTACAGCGAGACCATCTTTGGGCACGTAGCCCCATCCCAGGACCAGAAGGTGAGAGGAGACTGTGGGGGTGGTGACTGTGCCCTGCCGTCACTCTTGCATCCCACCAGCTGCTGCAAAGTGGGGTGGTGAGACCGTGGTGCCTGGCAGTGCCTGGCTGAGCATCACTGCTGGGGTGGGGGTCACAGCCCCACACACAGTGGGCCTGGGATTTGGAGAAGGGCTGAGATGGGAGAGGGCAGAGGAAAGAGGAGATGTGACCAATGTCTCCTCCCAGGGTGCTGGCATCCTCTCCGATCAGAGCTACGAGGCAGTGTCCGAGCTGGACCTGGAGCGAGAAGCGTGCAGGTAGGCATCACCTCCTCCGGGATTCAGGGGCTGGGCTGGGCTCGAGGTCCAGGGTTTGCATGCCAGGGGGACAGGGGACACCCCTGGGGACAGCCTGAGAAGTGGTGGGGGCTTTTCCTACACTGTAGAGCAGTGGGATAAGGAGCGTCTGGAATCAGTCAGCAGTCTCAAGAAGAGTCAATGGGCTCAGAGATGAGAAGGAGCCATGCTGGTGGGTTGTCCTCAGAGTGACAGTGCTTGCCAACAGATGCTCTGGGTGCCTGCGCACCGGGCAGAGCCTGGATTTGGCTGCTGGGAGCCAAGAAACACCATGAGAGACAGGGATTGCTCAGAAATGAGATGGCTTCAAGCTCCAGAGGAAGGGATGTGCGACCTCCAAAAGCTCCAGCATCATCAGATCAGCATTTGCTGATCTGTCACACTGTGGTGGTCAGTGAGATCGTGAGGGGCACCTTTAAAATGCTTTTGAAATGTACTTTCCATAACTCCTGATAGCATCTCAGAAAGAGGAAGGAAAGCTGTTCTTCCCATTTCGGATGGGGAGGGTTCCTTTTCCTGTGTTGCTTAGAGAGGAGGAGGTGAGCTGCAGCTCTGTGTCCTTCGGCTCTGCCCATGGCCTTGCCGGTCCCCGTGCCCCTGCCTTTCTGGCCCCAGTGTTGGCTGGTCCAGCACACCTCCTGCTCTGGTTGCGAGTCACTGCAGCGTGGCCTGACCCGGTGTCACAGTCGGATGAGAGCCAACACAGGCCATGGGTGGGGAACTGAAAATACCTGGGAACAGGAGGTTTGTAAACAGAAATACTGAAATCTGCCGTGCAGCCTCTGAACCAGCAGTTCAGAGCAAGACTGGGTGCTCGGCCTGGGGGTCACGGTCTCCATCCAGCAGCTTCCAGGGAACTGGGATCCAGAGCATCCCGAGGACATTGGCCAGGCACTTGCAGCCCTGGATCCTCCAGGGACTTTGCAGCCTGGTCTTGCTGAGAAGAGACCGAACGGGACTGTCAGCAGTGTCAGAGGCAGCGGTTCACAATTTTTTTTCTCCCAGCCTGAGCACGAAGGTGGTTGGGGTGTGGGGAGTTGAACAAGAGACAGAAAAGCCTTTGAAGACCTGTTGCATTGTGCTCAGGGACCCCATCGGCCAGTTGCTCCCATGGTTTCCTCCCCAGACCAGCCCCACTGGTCTGACCGCGATCCCCCTGGAGCAGAGCTATGGGCTCCTGCTGAGATGCTGCTGGCCAGCCCTGGCCCCTGCCCCTGCCTCTGTGGGACCTCCCGATCCTCCTCTTCAGCACTGGTGTTCCTCCAGTTCAGCCAGTTCCTCATCCTGCCGACTGGCACCTGGTCACTGGGAACAACACGAACATCTCCTGCAGCCCACCAACCCACTCATTATGGGAAATATTTCCCACTCCCAACCTTCAGAGAGGTCCTCCTACCCCTTTGGCAAAATATCTTCCTCCTACCAGCGTTACTTCCTCTCACTCTGCTCTGGAGGAGTTTCATCTGGACCACCCTGCTCCCTGGCTTGGGGTCTGGGCAGTGAGTGTCAGGGTCAGAGATGGGCAAAGCCACCTCAGCCAGCAATGAGGTATCCTCAGCAAAGAAGAGGAGTGCAAAATTCCCCTTAAAACTGGGAGCTGGGTCTCTGAGGGTCCAGCAGACCCTGGAGAGCAGGGTGGGATTCGCCCGCTCTGACACTGAGCACCTTCATCCAAGCTGATGATGCTCATCCCCCTGAAATGCTGGTGCAGAGGACAGCGTCTGCCCTGCTTCAGACATCAGTCTCGGCAGGAGAGAGACGATGACACAGCGGTGCCTGTGTCACCCCATGGAGCTTGGGGGACTGGGTGTCATGCTTTAACCCCAGCCGGCAGCTCAGCACCACGCAGCTGCTCGCTCACTCCCCACAGTGGGATGGGGAAGAGAATCAGAAGAGCGAAAGTGAGAAAACTCATGGGTTGAGATAAAGACGGTTTAATAGGCAAAGCAAAAGCTGCACACTCAAGCAAAGCAAAACAAGGAATTAATTCACCACTTCCCATCAGCAGGCAGGTGCTCAGCCAGCCCCAGAAAAGCAGGGCTCCATCACGCCTAACCGTGACTTGGGAAGAGAAGTGCCATTGCTCCAAACGTGTCCACCACCTCCTTCTTCTTCCACCAGCTCTATATGCTGAGCATGACATCATACAGTGTGAAATATCCCTTTGGTCACTGGGGTCAGCTGTCCCAGGCATGTCCCCTCCAACCCCTTGTGCACCTGCTCACTGGTGGGGTGGGCTGAGGAGCAGAAGGGCCTTGGCTCTGTGTCAGCACTGCCCAGCAGGAACAAAAACATCCCTGAGGTACCAGCACTGTTTGCAGCACAGCCCCGTGATCGATACTATGAAGAAAATTAACTCTATCCCAGCCAAAACCAGCACACTGGTGACTCATCAGGCATTGTGGTGAGGACAGTGGACCTTGCCCTGGTTTGCATTGAGACCCGTGATGTTCCTCAGGCAGATACCTGCCCGGACTGCTTCTCCTCACACCTCAAGGCACCTTCCTTGCAGAAAAAGAAACATCAGGAATGGTGTGTCCTTGACAGCTTATTCCTTACCTCCCTACCTACCTCCACATGCCCACTCGCAGGTTGATTGTCAGGCCCATGACCCCCAGTTGAAGTTACCAGATCCATCAGTGGCTCCTTGCCCCCCTCACCACCAGCAGATCCCTTTCTTCCATCACTCATCCTCCATCCTCCACCAGCTCTCCCATGTGAGCACTGACAGGCTGAGGCTGCCCCAACTCAGTGCACCTCAGGCATCACCCTGCAGGCTCAGCTGACCTGGAAATACCTTCTCCTTGCCCTGGGGACTCATTTGGCCCTAACATTAGTTGTCTTCACTGCCTGACACCGGCTGAAAAGCGAGATGACTTGACCAGATGTTGCTTGTCCTCCAGCTGTTTGTGGATTCAGTGGCTGTAAATCATGGGTCACGATGGGGCTGTCATGGATTTTTCCTGTTTTTCGCTTGTCCTGACCCATTCAGCAGGTCTGTCTCCCACTCAGCTCTGGCTACGATGTACAAAGTCCTCCAGCCACCCCGCTCCCTGGCCAGTCCCTCTGGAAGAAGCTGGACACCAGACTGGGACTCCAGCCCGATGAATCACCCTGACCAGGCTCTGTTATGCTAATTAAGTAGAAATTTTTGTTGCTCTCTGAGCCTCCAGGACGCCCATGGCCATTTCTTGTCTTTCTTGCAGACACTGGAGCCAAACAGGCTGTTTTCCCTCTCCACCCACCTCCTCAGCCCCATACACCATCCCACTTCTCCTGCGCTGTCCCCTAGCCTCGGATGGCCTCATAAGGTGCCTGTCCAGGGTCAAAGCACAGGTCGATGCACTGTCTTGGCTCCTATGATGAGACAGGGCTCAGAACCAGGTGTTTGGAGAATTTATGATGAGGGGAGGTGTTTGGAGTCATTCTCCTGGTCCAGAAGCATTTGATTATTTCTCATATTCAGTACCCCCCAGTGGGTTTCTCCTCCACAAATGTCTCCTTCTACAACATCCTATGACGAGGAGTCCCATAGGTCAGCCGCTCCTTTCCCATGTGGTTTTGCACGTTGCTCCTGCTGGCTTTATCTGATGTCACCTGTCTCCTGTGACTGCAGCAGTGGTGGCCAGGAGATGCTTTTCTGCTGTCCTCATACTGCTCATGACTTCAGAAACCTGCTCCCATCACTCACCCTTTCCCTACTGGAGATGCCCAGCTTGCTCAGGTGCTCCTCAGACAGAAGCTGTGGCAGAACTTGAACCATCCTTGTTGCCTTTCTTGAGCCTTTTCTTCATCCTGGCACTGGATGCCACGAGCGACCCAGTGGCATGGGTGCTCTCCTGCTGATGCTCTCTTCTTGTCCATCACCTGGGCAGCTCCCCTGTGAGCTCCTGGGACTGCCAGACATTTTCCAGCACATTTCCTTTTCGGGAAAAAAAAAGCATCTGGCTGAGAGGGCTGATGGGAAAGGGCAGGCTTAGCAGTTTATTTTTATAATTTCCCTTCATTGTTGTGACTGGACAGTCTCACCAGGCCTGGCTGGGGGTTTAAGCATGGCTTCTCAAGAAAAGGAGATGGATGCAGGAGCTCCACCGGCACATCTGTCCATCTCAATCCCTTTGCAAAACATTTTGGCTGGACACAAGAGCAGGCAGGAGAGTGTTGTGGCAGAAGGACCTTCCTGGTGCCACGAACACTGGAGGGGTAGAGGGAGAGGGCAGGCTGAGACCCCTGGTGAGGAGGTATCTGGGGTGGGTGCAGAGCAGGGAGCAGGACGTGGGACTGGGGAGCTGCCTGGCCTCACTTTGCTGCCTGTGGTGTGAAGAGGGGAAGGATGCCAGGGGTTTGGAGATGTGTGGTGACCCGTGCGGTGGAGAAGCCCATTTTGCCAGCTACCCTCAGCCTTGCCATCATGTGGCTGAGCCTCTGGCTGCTGGTGGCCACAGGGCCCATGAGCACTGAGCCCTTGTCCCACCCTGCTAGTGGAGATGCAAACACTCACTTCAATGGGTGCCCCGAGGAGCTCAGGATGGCACTGGGAGCAGTGCGAGATGTCCCCAGATGGGATGGCATTGACCGGGACAGCCAGGGTCCCTCACAGCCCCATTTCTCCCAGGACAAGCAGCGAGTGCAGCAGCGAGGGAAGGAGCGAGGATGAGGAGACCCGGTCTCGGCTCATCAACCGCATCGTCCAGAACGACACGGAGGGATACTCCACCGTGGAGGCACCACGGGCCGAGGGCACCCCGTTCAGCCTGCCAGCCCATCTCTACCCAGATGAGGTCCTGGATGACCTCACCATCTCCCCTTATGCCAGCTTCACGTCGCTCTCCGAGCCCCGACCCACCATGCTCAGCGGCTGGCTGGACAAGCTCTCCCCACAGGGGTATGTGCTCACCTGTGGGACGGTCCCCACAGATAAAGCCCCCTTGGGCAAGGCTGGTGAGGTGGACACACTGGTCATCATGCTACTAGGGCAGGCAGACCGCCCCACAGGAGGAGAATCCTCTTGGATACCCCAGCTGTGCTGCAAGGGTCCCTGTGCAGCCATCCTTGGGGCAAGGGGGGGTCTGTGAGCAGATGTGGGGTCCTTGGGGGGATCATCCCCTTCCCAACAGCCCCGTTTGTTCTGCCATCCCAACAGGAACTATGTCTTCCAGAGGCGATACGTCCGTTTTGATGGGAAGAACCTGATGTACTTCAGCAGTGAGAAGGTACGAAGGGGCAGGGTGGGGAGGCTTAAACAGGGTGTCTTGACACCACGTGAGCTGCCAGATCCCGTTTGCCTCCCCTTGTCCTTCTGTAAGGAGCCAGCACTGCTTTACCATCACCAGGGTGGAGCAGCCATGGCCCCTGTGCCTGGGGGGCTCTGAACACATCCTCGCGTCACAGGAAGCCCAGGGAGCAGACAAGGGGGTGGTGGTCCTTCTGGCTCACAAGCCCTGGGGCAGACTGCAAATGGGGGATCTCTGGGTCCCGGACACCGATCAGGCTGTGTTACGAGGCAGCACCCAGCCGAGCACCTGGGGGATGTGGAGGATGTGCTGCATGGAGGAGCTTTCCTCGCTATGGGCGCTGGCACTGTGGGTTAGGTGCGTGGGATGAGTCAACAGCCCTTCTCATCCTTCTGGGGGGGCTTTGCATGGCCCCATTAGGCCGTGGGGTGCTGGTGGCTGCCACGCTGCCAGGGGTGACAGGCACTGCTGCCCCAGTCCGCACCACAGCCAGCCGGGATGGGCATACATCAGTGGCACCCACGCAGAATCAGGTCCCACACATGGCCCCAGAGCAGCCACTACTGCAGGAGCTTGCAGGCATCCCTGCTACATCCCCTTACCCCTATGGTTATGGTGCCGGCGTGCCTGGCAAGGCAAGTGCTGGGGTGGAAACGTTCTGGAGGTGTCTCACAGGAAGGGCAAAGGGGGGTAACCCTGCCTGGGGCTCATTCCAGGAGCCCTACCCCAAGGGGGTGATCCCACTGTCCGTGATCGAGATGGCTCGCTCCACCAAGGACAACAAGTTCCAAGTCTTCACCAGTCACCGGATCTTCGTCTTCCGCGCCGAGAACGAGGGTAAGCGAAGACCTGGGCCAAGGCCCACGAGTCCCCGAGGAACTGTCCCTGCCTCCCTCCTCTAGCCAGAGCATCCCGGAGGCAGCTCTCACCCCATCCCCAAAGCATCCAGCCACGATGAGCGAGGGGACCTCTCCCTTGCCATGCCTGCTGGGTGCTCTGCTCCATGCCAGGGCTGTTGGCAAGGGCTCAGACCCGCTCCCTCATGCCTGGTCCCCAGCCCAGAGGAATGAGTGGTGCTCCACGCTGCAGAAGAAGGTGACAGAGCAGCGCCTGGTGGGGTCCCGGCCCCGGCCCGCCAACACCGCTCACTGCCAGAAGTCAGGCATCCTGGAGCTGAAGGGCCAGAAGTCCAAGGTGTTTGCAGCCCTGAGCCTGCCTGAGATGTGGCTGTACAAGAGCGAGCAGGTTCGTGGTCGGATCAGACACCCCGCTGGCACAGAGGGCTGTGGCACTGGTGGAGAGGGGTGAGACCGATGGAGTTTAGCCAGGGTTGGTGCCAAAGGGAGAGCAGAGAGGAAAAGGACGGGCAGGAGAAAGGGAACAGTGGAGCAGGAAGCTGGAGATCCCACACAGGGGAACTGTTGTGGGAGACTGGGCTCGGAGATGCAGGAACTGCCAGGAGCAAACCCCCCCCTCCAAATCTCCTCACTATCACTGAATTATCTTCATCTCTGCCCAGCATTTAAGGTCCTAGTCACACCAAAGTGTCCCATCACAGGACTGGTGGATCAATGACCACAAAATCACCAGCAAACATGCCTGCTGCCACACGGGCTTGCCCAACGGGAGGCAGCCGACCCATTGCACCCTGCCGACTGCCCACGGAAATCCCCACCTATTCCCTGCTGAATTTTCTCAGCACCCCTGTTTTTGTTTTGTTTTTTTCCCAGTCACCTCATTTCCAGTTTCCCTGGCACGCACTAAGCAGCATCAAAGCTCTGTGGGTTTTGCTCAAGTTGATACTTGCTTCATGAGTGTGCCTGTCTCAATGTGAACTCAAATCCCCAAAACATAGGGATTTGAATGGCCAGGTTTCAGGGGCTGTGGGCTGAACTTGCCTTTCATTTTAAAGCATAACATACTTACTGAAGGCTTTATGTCAGCCCACTTGGGATGGCTGAGAGATGTGGCAGGGTACCGGGTGTGACTGGTCCAAGAAGAGCAGTGATGGAGTGGGGGTACCAGGTGAAGCTGCCTGGCTCCAGCCCCAGCATCACGGGCATGTCCGGGGTGGTGTGTCTGCCGTGGCCATGGTGCTGCAAAACCAACACCAGCGTCACTCTGAATTGCAGTTCTTTAAAATGGGCATTGGCATCTGCTTCATTGAGATACGTGGCTCCACCATCCGTGAAGCCAAGAACCGCAGCTTCGAGCTCATCACCCCCCTCAAAATATTCAGGTATCCCAGGAATCTGGGTGGGACAAGGTGGGGGGAGAAGCTGGGTGCTGGACCCAGGTGCTGGGAGCTCCAGCCCCCTGAGGTTGGGCTGTGCTGGTGCTCATAGCTTCGTGGCGGAGTCGGAGCGGGAGAAGCGGGAGTGGATGGAGGCCCTGCAGGAAGCCATAGCCGAGATGCTCTACGACTACGAGGTGGCAGAGAAGATCTGGTCCAACAAAGCCAACAGATACTGTGCAGATTGCTGGGCTCAGACTCCCGACTGGGCATCCATCAACTTGTGTGTGGTCATCTGCAAGCAGTGCGCAGGCCAGTACATCTACCAGGGGGGACATGGGGGTCCCAGCAGGTGCTGGCTAGGCCTGCCAGGGTGAGAAGGGTGCTGGCTGGGGTACAGGTGCAGATTGGGTGCTGGTTCCCCTGAGAGGGTCATGGGGTGCTCACTTGCTTGCTCCCTGCAGGGCAGCACCGCAGCCTGGGCTCCAACATTTCCAAAGTGCAAAGTCTGAAGCTTGACACCAGCGTCTGGTCCAACGAAATCGTACAGGTAAAGGCACTCAGGGCAGGGCTCAGGGGCTGGCACAGCATGTCCAGGAGCCAGGCTACTTCCCCGGGCAGGGCAGCAGCCCTACGGTCTCCCCTGGGATGCAGGGATGCCAGGCATCCTGCTCCTCCTGGCTGGCCCTGGTGCTCACCGTGACCACGGGACGCTCCCGCAGCTCTTCATCGTGCTGGGAAATGACCGAGCCAACCGCTTTTGGGCCGCTCGCCTCCCCGCCACTGAGGGCCTCTACCCGGACGCCAGTGCTGAGCAGAGACGGGACTTCATCTCCCGCAAGTACCGAGAGGGTCGGTACCGTCTGCCCCATCCCCACTACGCCACTCAGGAGGATGTGCTCCAGGTAAGGGCCCCCTCGGGGTGCAGGTAGGATGCTGGGATGCGGGGAACCACCCCAGATCTCTGGGTCTGAGATGCCAACACCTCTTGCTTGGCTATGTGCGCCTGCACCCATGTGCGTGCCTGCACCCCTGTGCCAAGCAATCCCAGGGGCTGGGGTGGGAGGTTGTGTCCCACTTCGCCTGCCTTCGAGCACCCCTGCAGCAGACTGGGTGTCTCCATGAGCCAGGACATGGTCCATAAAGTCTCCTGTCTCATCCCAGGCACTGTGTGCTGCAGTGGCAGGACCAGCCCTGCTCAAGACCATCCTGCAGTTCTTCTCCTCCTCAGAGGCTGGGCTGGCAGCTGACCCCACTGCCTGCGAGATGGCCTCTGGGGCCGACCTTTGGTGGGGACCAGAGAGCAAAAGGCCCAGGAACCATTCAGGTAAGGAGGATTCTCGAGCCCCATCTGGCTGTGATGGGAAGGCTTCCTCTTTGCCACTGCCCCTGCCCCCCCACAGCACGCCCCAAGGCTGGGGACAGCCAGGGCATCTGACGCTGTGGCTCTCTGGGGGACCCGCCTGCCCCACCACAGTCCTCTTTTGGGATGGGGCAAGGCAGTGGGTACCTCTGGAGCCCTTTTTCAGGGAACCTCATGCTTGGCACACCCTCTTGTCTACACCTGCATGAGTGGGGTCTCCCTGCCCCCCCCCCGGTACCCACCCTTTGGTGGGTGCCTTCTCCCATCCCTCCCTCAGCACCATTCCCTGCAGGGAGCCCCTGCGCACGGGAGCCGGGTCCGGAGGGTGTCTACAACGAGATCACGCAGCCAGTGACGCACAGCGGGTACCTGTACCGGGCTACGGCCCCCCCCAAGCTCCCGGGTGCCAAGAAGAGCAAAGAGGGTAAGCGTGGGGAGCACGGGAGGTCAGTCAGTGGGGTACCCACCCCCGTGCCGCTGACCCCCCAGTCCCACAGACTTCCAGCGCACGTGGTGCTCCCTGGAGAGAGCCCTGCTCTTCTTTGAGACGGAGAAATGCACCGAACCCCTGGGCCACATCGAGAGCGGGGACCTCATCTCCCTGGGCGTGAGCAGAGCCCAGGCACTCGCCAGCCCCGGCTCCGCCGAAAGGTACCCCCAGCCGTGCCCCCACTGCACGCCCAGAGAGCCTGTGGGCACGCAGAGGGCAAGGACGGGCATTGCTCCCCTGCTTGGTCCAATGGTCTGGGTGCAGGACGGGCATTGCTCCCCTGCTTGGTCCAATGGTCTGGTCTGGCTCTGGGTGCAGGTTTGGGGTGGGGGGGCTGCCCTGATGGGCAGGTTCATGCTCTGCAGGTTTCGCTTCACCCTCGAGCTCTTCCTTACCGGGGAAAAAGTGCAGCAGCTGGGAACCGACGGGCCTGAGACGCTGCAAGCCTGGGCCAGTGCCATCGGCAAGGTGAGCCAGCCCCACACCCTGTGCCGCTGGCGGGTCCCTGGGCTCTGTCCCCGCTTCCCTGTTGTGATTCCTCCCAGCTCCCCACGCTCTTCATCCTCTGTGGCACGCACCCTCCTTCCCTTTGCAGGGGCTCCCATCCTCCCCAGCAACCTGCCCCCATCCTCGTGGGGGTCTGTGCTTGGGGGTCGAGCCCTGTCTTTACCCGGCCTGTCTCTTGCTCCGTCCCGCAGTGGTTCACACCTATGAGCTGTCACTGTCTGCTGGGCTACGAGTTCCAGCGCGTGGGACAGCTGCGCTACAAGTGCATGCTCAACCCCGAGCGGTGGCAGCAGGCCTTCTTCATCCTGCAAAAAGCCCACCTCTTCATCTGCCCCACCGAGGACGACGGGGGTGAGGACAGCATCAACCTCCGGAGGCTGCAGGAGCTCAGTGAGTGCCATACCGCAGCCCGGGATGGGCACCACGTGGTGGGTGGCCGTGCATGGCTCTAACCCCTCTACTTCTCACTCCATTGCAGGTCTAGTTCCCCCCACAGAGACCCCAGAGAAGAAGGAGCTGCTGATCCTGGTGGAGATGGGGAGGTGAGTCCTGTCTGTGGGAATGATGGGGAATGAGTCAAGCAACCTCAGCAGGCTGCCCGGAGCAAAGACACTCATGCATGGCTTGATGCTGATCCCAAACCTGCGGTGGGGATCCTGCTGGGAGAGCAGGGCTGTGGCCAAGGGGCTTACAGAGGTCACCCCAGCCCAGGGTCTCTTGCTGGGGTAGGATGTCCCTCAGCTCAGCCTGGCTGTGCCTTGCTCCCTGTCCCGGAGCCACTCTGTACATGGGGGGCAGGAGGGGATAACATGCCCCCCCAGCAACCTTCATTCCCTCTTCTCTGCCCTTGTTGTTCTCAGGACATTTTACCTGCAGGGCTTGTCGCGGGCAGACTCGGCGGCATGGTACACTGACATCCAGGCGTCAGCGGGGGGACGGGGTAACGCGCTGCGGGACCAGCAGCTGAGCCGGGGGGACATTCCCATCATTGTGGACAGCTGCATCGCCTTCATCACGCAGTACGGTATGTCCAGTGCAGCGGCGTCATGGCTGGAGCATCCTCTGCACACACGGGGCAGCTGAGGCATCTGGGCAGAAGGCACTCTTCTCTCGGCACTAGCCCCATCCGGTGACTCTCCGGGCAGGATCGGGCCCCCATGACCCTGTGTCCCTGCCCCAGGGCTGCGGCACGAGGGGATTTACCGCAAGAACGGAGCCAAGTCCCGGATCAAGGTACTGATGGAGGAGTTTCGGCGGGATGCCCGCAATGTCAAGCTGCGCATCAACGACAACTTCATTGAGGATGTCACTGACGTGCTGAAGAGGTTCTTCCGTGAGCTCGAGGACCCTGTCTTCACCCTGGAGCTGCACCCACAGTGGAAGGAAGCTGCAGGTACCTCCTTCACCTGACCCCTGCTCCCACGCTGAGCTGCCTGCCAGGCACCCTGGGACCGATGTCCAGCTCTGTGTCCATCAGACTCAGAAATGGTCCATGACTCATTTCCCTCCCTCCAGAAATCTCCTCGAAGCCCCAGCGCCTGGAACGGTACAAGGAGCTCATTCATCGCTTGCCTCGCCTCAACCACAAGACCCTGGCTGCGCTGATCGGGCACCTCTACCGGTCAGTGGGCCACCTCCCCTCCGGGTCCCCTGGTCCAGCCGGGGTTCCCAAGGCCAGCTAGCAGCGTGGGGTCTCCCCACTGCCCAGGGAATGCTGGCTCCCATCACAGCTGGGGTGCTGGGGTGTGCTGGAGCACGCTGCTCTGGGACAGCTCAAATGTTCCCAAAGTCATCCTGCAGCAAGGGGGAGTGACAGGAGGTTTGGGAGTAGGGGACATCCGCCCTGTAGGACATAAACTTCACCCAGTGCCCAAAAAAGAGGGAAAAAACCAAATTCCCATCCCCAACTCAGAGTGTGAGGTAGGGCTGTTTTCTGATTTGATGGCAGCTGGAAGTCCTGGAAATAGGAACTGCCTGGCTTGAAGTTCCCACTGCTGGGAGCTGGGGAGCAGGGGAAAGCAGGTTAGTTTTTTAGGAGAGATGGTATGAGGCAGAGGAGGGTGGCTGGTGCTGAAAACTCATCCAGAGTGGGACCGGCCCCTCACCTCTGTCTTCCTTGTCCCAGGGTACAGAAATGTGCAGACCTCAATCAGATGAGCACCAAGAACCTGTCACTGCTCTTCGCACCCAGCCTCTTCCAGACTGATGGCAAAGGGGAGCACGAGGTCAAGGTGATGGAAGACCTCATTGATAACTATGTCAGCATCTTCAACGTAAGCTTCCTGCAGGGGCATTGCCAAACACCTCCACGCTGGCTCTGTCCGTCTCCCCTTGTATCCCTCCATCCTGGCCATGCATCCTCTAGCGATATCCCACTCCACGTGTCTTCTCTCTCACCCCGTGTGCCCTTCTTCCGGCAGATTGATGAGGACCAGGTATCCCAGATGGATCTGGAGAACAGCCTGATCACCACCTGGAAGGACACCCAGGTACTAGGGAAGTGCTTGCCGCCCCCCACTGTGTCAGGGACCCCTGGGCTGGTGGGACTGTCTAGAGGATGGGGGGTACTCCCAGCTGCCCACCCTGGGTCCCTGCTGTCCCACACCAGGTATTTGGGGAAGGGCCTTCCCCCACTTGTCTCCCCTTTGCCCATCACTTTGAGGCTTCTGCCGGGGAAGAAGCAGACCCAGCTCCCTGGGACACCATCACCAGCTCCTGGGGAGAGGGGATGTGCACAGCACCCATGGCAGCATGGCACCAATGCTGCCTGCTCTTCCCACAGCTTTCACAGGCGGGGGACCTCATCATCGAGGTTTACCTGGAGCAGAAGCTGCCCGACTGCTGCATCACCCTGAAGGTGAGTCCCAAAGGATGGCCGTGCAGGAGGAAACGAGGAGGGATGCAGGCTCCCAGCACAGTCTGTCCCTGGGACCCATCCTGCCACCACCCACCGCAGCTCCCCATGTGTCCGGTCCCAGGTGTGCCCCACAATGACAGCGGAGGAGCTCACCAACCAGGTGCTGGAGATGCGCAACGTGGCGGCCAGCCTGGACATCTGGCTGACCTTCGAGGCCCTGGAGAACGGGGAGCTAGGTGAGCATGGTGGTGACGGCACGGGGGGATGCTCTCAGCACAACCAGGTTGGTGAGGGGGAGGTGTGTGGTACGGGGTCAGCTTGCTGTCGGCGGCAGAGGGGGACAGGGACTGGCACAGTGGGGAAGACACAGCGGTGAGAGTGTCCCTGCCTCCCCAGAGCGGCCCCTGCACCCCAAGGAGAAGGTGCTGGAGCAAGCTTTGCAGTGGTGCAAGCTCCCAGAGCCCAGCGCTGCGTACCTGCTGGTGAGGAAGGTCCCCATCAGCGAGGGCAGCTGTCTCTTCACAGGTAAGGCAACCACAGAGGGGCCCAGCCCCTAGGCATGTCCCCAGAGGGGGATGGCTCTGCCCCAGCTTCCCTTTGCAGCCATCAGGGGCACATCCTTGAGACCCACAGTCACCCTCACGTGCCCCCAGCCCTCCTCACCCCTGTCTCCTCCCTCTGGGCAGGCGCCAAGCGTGAGACCCCCAAGTGCGGGCTGCTGAAATGCCGCGAGGAGCCCCCCAAGCTGCTGGGGAACAAGTTTCAGGAGCGCTATTTTGTCATTCGGGACCGGAGGCTGCTGCTGCTCAAGGAGAAGAGGGTACCCGGGGGATGCTGCAGGGATGGACCTGCGCCCCAAGGGCGGGAGGAGAGGCGGGGAGGGGGAGTCTGGGGACAGTGGTGGCTGTCCTCCTGGCAGGGAGGCTGGCACCAAGCTGGGCTGACCAGATGGATCTCCTTCCCCAGAGTGCCAAGCCGGAGCGCGAGTGGCCCCTGGAAGCAGCCAAGGTTTACATGGGCATTAGGAAGAAGCTGAAGCCACCAGCCCAGTAAGTGGGACCTTCCCTGGCCCCCAGCACCCAAACCCAGCCCCTGGGAGCATGCCGAGCCCCACGGGGACCCAAAGCCATGACAAGCCTGGGCCCATGGGGCGAGCTTAGCCCCCCACCACACTGCCCACAGACCCCGGGCTGTGTCTGAGCTTGGTGGTGCTGCCCCACAGCCTGTCTCTCCCTTTCCCCAGGTGGGGTTTCACATTGACCCTGGACAAGCAGCAGCTGTGAGTATCTGTCCCTGCCGTCCTGGGGCTGGAAGGGGGCTTGTCCCAAATTTTACTGGGACTGGGACAGCCAGGGTCGGTGCTACAGGGCCCTGGGGGTCAGGGCAGAGCTGGTGCCTGGCTGGGGCACTCAAGGGACAGACTGGTGTGGCCACACGCTCCCTGGCACACGATGGGGATCGGGCTCCAGGGGCAATCCATCTCCGTACCACACACCCTTCCTACCTCCCCATCCACACCAGCACCCCTGGGAGAGGCGTCCTCCAAGCATCCAGCACCAGGCTTCGGAGGGTCCTTGCCCACCCTGCCCAGGTGTGCATGTCACCTGCGTGGCTGTGCTGCCTGCCAGCCTTTACCCAACACTCTTCGTGTCCCCACGTACTCGACACCAGGTGGTCCTGCACCCTGCTCCCACAATGAGCTGGGGTCCCTGCTCCGGCCTCCCTGGCACTGCTGGGTGCCCAGGCAGACTGTGCACCCTGCTGATCCTGTCCCCATTCCCCTGACACTGCCGATGCTGGGGCAGCAGCTGAGCACCCTGCCTGAGATGTTCTTCTCAGAGCAGCAAGGACAGCTGAGCCGAGGTGCCTCACGGGTGCCCGACGAGCTCTCGCCTTGCCCTGAAGCAGCGATATGGGCATGCAGAGAGTTTTGGATGTGCATCTCCACTGGGTGTAGTTGTATCTGACAGCCCTGGGCTCACAAGCAAGGTGACAGGGGGACGTGGACCCCACTGGCCCTACTCCCTGGCAGCTTCTCAGGTGACTCCTCTGCAGGTACCTGGTGTGCTCAGGGCAGGCTGAGCTGTGGGACTGGATCACCAGCATCCTCAAGGCTCAGGTAGGCGCAGGCTGGCTGTGCCACCCAGCTGGGCTGGGCTGGGACAGGAGGGGAGGGGGCTGGCAGGTCAGCCCGGCATGACCCCCCTCCCTGCCCTATCCTTGTGCACAGCACGACGACCTGCGCCCTGTGATCATGCGCCGTCGCTCCTCCTCCGACCTCGCCAAGCAGAAGTTCGGCACCATGCCGCTGGTGCCCCTCCATGGGGACAGCACCGACACCACCATGCTCTCCGCCAACCAAACCCTGGTAAAGCCCCCGCAGCTACCCCTGCCCACGGGTGCCTCTGCACCCACCCAGGTCCATGCACCTGTCCTGAGGCCACGCACCCACCCCAGGGCCCCGGAGGTGGGTGCACGCCGCCTGTCACCGATGAATGCTTTGGGTGTGTGTCCCTGTGCTCGGCGGTGTGCGTGTGCTGCACGCTCTGCTTGTGTCCATGACAGCTCTCCGTGCACGCAGGGCGGTGCGGGCACACGCGGCGCTGTGCCCTGCTGCCTGTCCTCTGCCTGCCAAGGCATCCATGACCCTGCTCCATGCTATCACATGCTTACCTCTGCCCGTCTCCTCTGTTTCTAGCGCCGCCTGCACACGCGAAGGACTTTGTCCATGTTCTTTGTAAGTACCCGCACGCATGGAGCGCGTCCGTTGCTGGCTTTGCACCGTGCCTCCTGGTTACGGCAGCAAGGGCTCGCCTGCAGCATCTCACCTGCGGAGACATGCTCAGGCCATCCTGCCCACACCGTGTGGCAGAGGAGGGGGTGCCCATTGCTCTGTGTGAGCAGAGGGTCCCTGCATGGTCCTGGTGCATGTAAGCAAGACCGCAACAGTCCAGCCCAGCTCCCAGCACCTCACCCATATTGCCCAGAGGGGCTGAACATAAGAAACACGAGGAAATAGGTTTGGGTCCTCCTCACCATCGGGTTATTTCTGTGGGGGCCACCTGGCTGGACCTCACCTCGCCCGGCTTTGTGGTCTGCATGGGCTCTCATCTGCCCTCCCCATCCCAGACCACCTCTGCCAAGGGATGCTGGGCAGGTGCCACAGCCTGGTGCCATGGACCGTGCCTCAGTAGCAACCAAAACACTTCCCCTCCACCAGCGATGGGGGGAAAAAAGGGCAGCAGTGCCCAAGGAAAGAAACCTGATGGAGGGTGGGTGCCTTGTGGGTATCAGCCCCACATCGAGGGGACAAGGTTCCCTGGGCAGCGCCTGAGTGCAGGGAGGTGGGGGCGGAGGGGTACGGCTGAGCAGTGCAGGCAGTGCCCCTCACTCCGACCCCCTGCCCTCCCCCAGCCCATGAAGATGCACCAGGACTCCCTGGAGGAGCAGCAGGAGAAGGAGGTGGATGCCGATCCTGTCTACGAGGAGGTGGGCAACTTCCCCGAGCTGGCCGCGCTGGAGCTGGGGCGGGAGCTGCTGGCAGACCTGTCGGCCGTGCCCCCCGTGGACAGGTCCAAGAAGCCAGCCCCATTCCCCGAGCAGCCCCCGGCCACAGCACTGCGCTCCTCGCTGCCCTCCAGCCCGGCCCAGAGGGTGACGGTTCCCTCTGTCACCAAAGCCCTGTCCCTCGAAAGGGGCTTGAACCTGGAGAGTGACAAAGCCCCAGCCCAGGGGCTCAGACCCACAAAAACAGCCTCTCTGGAGAGGAACATGGAGCCTTCCCTGGTGCTGGCCAGGGACTGGGACCAGGCGGCCACGCAGCCAGGGAGCAGTCCCAGCACAGAGACCTCCCTGGAGATCCCCAAGAAGAGGAACATGCAACCTCCCTCGCCCATCAACGACAAACTCATCCAGGAGCTCAGCAGCGTCATTCTCAGGAAGAACGAGGGACAGCCGCCGGGGCCAGGCCAGCCGGTGACGTGACCCGTCGTGCCGAAGGGATGGCCACCAACCTGGGGGTCAAGTCGTGCCTGGTGGCAGCGACAATGGGTACCCCACACTCCCACACCATGGAGCCCATGCCCTCCTCCTCCTCCTGATCCAGGCTGGGAGCGGGGACCGGTGAGGACCAGGGGACTAGTGGGGACCGGGATGCTGAGGGTGGTACCCCCTCTCGGGAGGGCCAGGGATGCTGCCAGATGTGCTCTCGCTCATGGGTGGCACATCTGCCATCAGGCCCAGTGCCAAGGGAAGCAAGCAAAAGGGAAAGCAAAAGCCTGTCTGCCTATTTCAGCAGCACGGTGCGGTGTCAGGCAGGGGGACGTGCGGACCCTGCCAGCATAGGGGAACACAGCACCATGTCCCCTCCCGAGCGCTGGACCTGCGAGGCAGGGTCAGGACACCCGAGCCATCCCCCACTTCCCTTCTTGCATCTACCGTGGCATTTGNGGGAGCAGGGCTGGCCATGTGTGCCCGGCGCATAGTCCTGGCGATGGAGGGCAGCTCCTGCTCGGCTGGGGTATTTATACCTGTTCCTTCCACCAGCAGGGAGAAATAAACGTTTATTTGTACTCTGCAGGGCTTGGTCACTGCAGGAGGAGCGGTGAGGGAGGTGAGGGATGCCGCGGGGTGCCAGGGCTGGGCACCCAGTTGGTGGACCCATGGGATGTGGGTAGCGCCAGCCGTATTGCACCGGGGCGTGCTGGGAGCAGGTCACGCCTGGAGATCCCGCAGAAGAACTGCAAAACTGGGGCAAAGTCCCCACAAACCTCAGGTTCAGGGGGGATTTTCTGCCCCAGTCTGCCACCAGCTGGGGACGGCACAGGCCGAGTAGTGCACCCCTTTGTACTGGGCACTGATCTATAGGATCCCCCCTCTCCGGGGCGGGGGGACACAGCCTGGTGCCTCCCCAGCCCTGCCTACAGCTGGCTCTCCTCGCTGGACCTCAGAGGCAAGGCTGCCTTCTCCAAGGCCCTCCTCACTGAGGTCTTAAGCCCCCCTGGGCAGCAGCTGCCTGCATCCCGGATCCATCCCCGAAAATCCCGGGAGACGTAGAAGTAGACAAAGGGATCAAAGCAGTTGCTGAAGGCACCGAGCGCCAGGGCCAGGGTGTACCAGATGTAGGTGACGTTGTGGCACCCCGTGGCCTCCAGCATGTAGTGGATGAAAAGCAGCACATTGCTGGGGGTGAAGGAGAAGATGAAGACCAGGAGGACCAGTGCCAGGACACGCACCACCTGCCCATAGCGTGTCCCCTTGGCCAGCAGTCGCACCAGGATGCAACCGTAGGAGACAGTCATGAGCACAAAGGGCAAGCCAAAGCCCAGACCTACCAGGGAGAGGAAATAGTAGACGAGGAACACGTGCTCATCCTTCCCTAGAACATCGTGGCACGTTGTGATGTTCAGACTCGAGATGTGACTTGTCTGGGGATACAAAAACAGCGGGCTCATGCCCAGCCCCACCACCAGCCAGATGCCCACACAGATGCCTGCCTTGCCCCATGTCCAACTGGAGCCCTTCCACAGAAATGGGTGCGTCACAGAGATGTAGCGCTCCAGACCGATGCAAGTGAGGAAGAGGATGGAGCTGTACATGTTCCCGTAGAAGAAGGCCACCATGGTGCGGCACAGATAGTCCCCGAAGAGCCAGTGATTGCCCAAGAGGTGGTATGAGATCTTGAAGGGCAGCAGGAGGACGAAGAGCAGGTCAGCACTGGCCAGGTTGAGCAGGAAGAGGGTGCTGGAACATCTCCTGAAGTTGGTCACCAGGACCCAACAGGCCAGAGCGTTGGCCGGCAGCGCCACGAGCAGGACCACGGAGTAGAGGGCAGGGAGGAGGCGGGTGGTGAGGGTGCTGTTGAGAAAAGCTTCCACGGAGGCGCCGGGACACATAGCTTCCTCTTGTGGAGTGAGGTGGATCAAGGTGCGCCCTTTGTCTCTCACTGCAGAGGACACAAGGCATCAGGCTTGGCCGAGAGCCCCCTCCCACCACTGCCCCTTCCCACTTGGAGCCATGCAGGAGCTGTAAGCCCACCCTGCAGAGCTGCTGGCAAATGCAGGACCTGGTGTCCCCCTGCACATGGCAGGGACACCTTGGGACACTTAACATCCTGCCGCCCTCACCGCGCGGAGCCACGCCACATCCTGCGCCATCCGCGCCGCTTGCCCGGTGGTGCCGTCACAGCGACGCCAGCCCTGTCCGCAGCCCAGACGGGCTCTGCCGACATCCCGTTTCCTACTGAGCCCAGCACAACGGGTCCCCCGCAACCCAACAGGATCAAAAGAGCAGATGGGAAACCCACACCAGGACAGGGTTGGGATATGGCCACCCATGCCAGGATGGGAGATGTTCTCCCGCCAGAGCTCCCGCTTCCTCCTCGTCCTCCTGGCCAGCCCCCCAACTCAACCCCCTGTGCACTGCTGCTCGTCTTCCTGTGGTCGAAGGCTTTTCACTGCACGCAAAGAACGGGAAAGTCCCAGAACACCAGACAAACAACTCCTGATCAAATCCCTTTTCTGGCTTGATGTTTCTCAAAAAACACGGGGCTTGTGCTTCTCAAAAAACACAGCTGGGCTCTGCTCCCCTGCACGTCACCCCTGGCTCCAATAGTTCCATCCAGGTGGTCCCCAGCAGGCTTGGCCCCGCGAGGCCCAGGTTACGTCCACCAGGTTTCCTGCAAGTTGTGGCCACCTCTCTGCAGCCAGAGGACAGGGGAAATCCAGGTTACAAGAGCAGTAACCTGAATTTTGCTGCCAAAGGGGGAAGGGGTGGCAAAGTTTCAGGTCTTCACTTTTGTTTTCAACACGGACGTGCAAGCAAGGCAGCAGAACAATGCCCTGAGCTTTCACCGTGACGCCCAGCTAACCCCCTCCAAGTGTCACAGGACACGATGTTGGGGTGTCCCAGCGAAGCCTCCCTGCCCCATCACCCCCCAGACCCACCCAGGCACTTACTTGGAGACAACCGGGTGGCCGAGACGAGCCAGACACAGCTGAGCAGGAGGGTGACCCGGGCAGCAGCAGAGCTGGGCGAAGGCACCAGCCGGGACATCTCTGCGGGGTGTCCTCTGCACAGGCTGGGTCTGCACAAACGTCTCCGTGCGTCACGCGCACCCGCGCTCTCCCCGCTGGAACCCTACCTCTGCGTCCTCCACGTCGCGCCTGCGTCCTGCCCACGTCTCTGTGGTCCAAGCAGCCAGACGGGAGGCGGGGAGCACGCGGTGACTGTCAGCTGCATCCGGGAACATCATCGAGGCCGCAGTGGTTTCCAACTGCTGGCACGCAATGGCACAGCTGCGGGGAGGAGGAAGCAGATGTTAACAACGCGGCCGTCCAAAGACAGTTATGAAGCGCAATGGGCAGATGGAGCTGTACGTGCCCCGGGCACAGGGCAGGAAGGACGCAGCCGGCTCCCAACCCGGTGACACGTGCCCCCGCACCCCTGCAGCATCCCAAGTCATGGGGAACCTCTGCCCAGCCCTGTTGGGACCAGACATCCCCGGGGACTGATCGCCTCGGTCGAGCTGCCAAGCCGATGTCGCCCTGTGGATGGGCCACCCTGCACTGTCCCATTCTGCCGTCCCCTTCCTGCCACCCAAGAGGGTGCTGGGTGCCCCCCAGTCCATTTCCCCGGCTCCCCCCTGCAGCAGAGTGGAATAACAGAGCTGGCGACACGCACGGAGCCTCCCACATCGGCAGCGTCAGGGGAACCAGTGTGCTGGTTTTGGCTGGGACAGGGTTGATTTTCCTCATAGTATCGAGCACAGGGCTGTGGTTTGGATTTGTGCTGCAGTGCTGGTACCTCAGGGATGGTTTTGCTCCTGCTGGGCAGTGCTGACACAGAGCCGAGGTCTTTCTGCTCCTCAGCCCACCCCACCAGTGAGCAGGCTGGGGGTGCACAAGGGGACACAGCCGGGACAGCTGACCCCAGTGCCCAAAGGGATATCCCATACCAGATGGCATCAAGCTCAGTCTATAAAGCTGGGGGAAGAAGGAGGAAGAGGGGGGATGTTCGGAGTGACGGCGTTTGTCTTCCCAAGCCACCGTTACGCTTGATGGACTCCTGCTTTTCTGAGGCTGGCTGAGCACCTGCCTGCCGTGGGAAGTGGGAATGAATTCCTGGGTTTGCTTTGCTTGTGTGCGCGGCTTTTGCTTTACCTGTTAAACTGTCTTTATCTCAACCCACGGGTTTTCTCACTTGCACCCTTCCGATTCTCTCTCCCCCCCGCCCCCGCCGANTCCTCACTTCCCCCCTGCCGATCCCCCCCGCCCCCCCGCCGAGGGGAAGTGAGCGAGGGGCTGCGTGGGACCGAGCTGCCGGCTGGGGGAAAACCGCAACACCAGGACACGTGCAGCCGACCCCAAAAATGTCGGGGAAAGAGCGAGAAGGGGACAAAGGGGACAGTGGGAAGAGGCACGAGCTCTGCAGGAACCACAGGCAGAGAAAAAACGGGACAGAAGGAGAAGTGAGAGGCGAAGGGGATGGGAGGGGGAGGGGAGAGGACAGAGGGACAGAGGGGCTGGGGG
>VXBL01002961.1:0-21055 GCA_013400195.1 Aramus guarauna
ATCTACCTCGACCCTAGAGGCACGGATATGTGAATTGCGAGGAAAAATAAATTTAAATGGGGGTTCTTCCAGGAAAACTGCTGNTGGAGCAAGTGGGTTGCACTGATCACACAGCAGGCTCCAATAGGAAACCCCAATTACCCAGGAATTCTAGAAGTGATCATGGACTGGTCAGAAGCAAAGATATCGAAATATTGCGAGAGGAGGAGGTGACACATGCTGAAGAGGCCTCACAGTATAGATAAACTGCCAGAAAATGAGAAGCCATATGCCCTGTTCACTGATGGGTCCTGTTGCATTGTGGAAAAACATCAGAGGTGGAAGGCTGCTGTATTGAGTCCTACAGAGCGAGTTACAGAAAATGCTGAAGGAGGTGAATCGAGCCAGTTTGCAGAGGTGAAAGTCATCCAGCTGGCTCTAGGCATTGCTGAATGAGAAAAGTGTCCGGTGCTCTACCTCTATGCTGATTCATGGATGGTGGCCAATGCCCTGTGTGGTAGTTACAGCAATGGAAGCAGAGCAACTGGCAATGCAAAGGCAAACCCATCTGGGCTGCCGCACTGTGAGAAGATATTGCTGCCTGGCTAGAGAGCCTACTACAAAGGTACGTCATGTAGATGCCCACGTACCCAGGAGTCAAGCCACTGAAGAACATCAGAACAACCAGCAGGTGGATCAGCCTGCTAAGATTGAAGTGGCTCAGGTAGATCTGGACTGGCAACATCAGTGTGAATTTATAGCTCGGTGGGCCCATGACACCTTAGGCTATCAAGGAAGAGATGCGACATATAGATGGGCTTGTGATCGAGGGGTGGACTTAACCATGGATGCTGTTGCACACAGGTCATCCATGAATGAGACATGCACTGCAATCAAGCAAGCTAAGGAGTTGAAACCTCTCTGGTAGAGAGGATGATGACTAAAATACAAATATGGAGAGGCCTGGAGGATTGATTATATCACACTCCCACAAACCCACCAAAGCAAGCATATGTACTTACAATGGTGGAAGCAACCACCAAGTGGCTGGAAGCATATTCTATGCTCCATGCCACCACCTGGAACAGTATCCTGGGCCTTGAAAAGCAAGTCTTGTGGCAACATGGCACCCCAGAAAGAATTGAGTTAGACAACGGGACTCATTTCCAAAACAACCTCATAGATAAGTGGGCCAAAGCGTATGGCAAAGAGTGGGTGTATCACATGCCCTGTCATGCACCAGCCTCTGGGAAAACGAAAGATACAACGGATGGTTAAAGAGTACACTGAGAGCAATGGGTGGTGGGACCATCAAACACTGGGATATTCATGTAGCAAAGGCNAGATGGTTAAAGACTACACTGAGAGCAATGGGTGGTGGGACCATCAAACACTGGGATATTCATGTAGCAAAGGCCACCTGGTTAGTCAACATTAGGGAGATCTACCAATCAAGCTGGCCCTGCCCAATCAAAACTTCCACGTACTGTAGAAGGAGATAAAGTTCCTGTAGTGAATATCTTAGGGAAGACAGTCTGTGTTACTCCTGCTTCAAGCAAAGGCAAACCCATCCCGTGACCTGGGAACACTCGCTGGGTAATGTGGGAGGATGGGGAAGTCAGATGTGTATCTCAATGGCATTTGATTTTGGGGTGAGAATAGCCAATGATTTAAATTGCATTATGTTGATTGCTACATAATATTGCACATCATCACTATTATGATTGCTATATGTCATAACAACAGTATTACAGTAAAAATAACCCAGACTAATGGAGAATGAACTTTGATGAAAACGAGCAAGGTGCAGAGGTGATGAAACCAGAACAACTTTCAGCAATGAATGCCCAGCAAGTTCTTTGCCACTGACATCTTCAACCTGCAGACTGTGAGACTGGACCGCGCCACATGCATCAGCTATGAGCTCAAGAAGCAGCATGCAACAATCCAACATCACACACCATCCCTCCTGCCCTGAAAGACTGTTATGACAGAGTTATGACAGATGGAGCCCAAAAATCATAGATGAAATTAACTCAACAGACATTTTGAGGAGTGGCCCATAGACTAAGGGAACCATAGAATCATAGAATGGGCTGGGCTGGAAGGGACTTTAACAATCGTCTAGTTCCTGACATGGGCAGAGACATCCTCCACTAGACCAGGTTGCCCAAAACCCCATCCTCACCACCTTCACAGTCAAGAATTTCTTCCTAATATCCAATCTAAATCTACCCTCCTTCAGCTTAAACCCATTACCCCTCACCCTATCATTCCATGCCCTCTTGTAAACACTCCATCTTTCCTGTAGGCCCCTTTAGGTATGGGAAGGCTGCTCTAAGGTTTCCCCAGAGCCTTCTCTTCTCCAGGCTGAACAAGCCCAACTCTCTCAGCCTGTCCTCATAGGAGAAGTGCTCCAGCCTCTTCTGGATCATATTCATGGTCCTCCTCTGGACTTGCTCCAACAGCTCCATGCCTTCTTGTACTGGGGCCTCCAGAGCTGGATGGAGTACTCCAGGTGGGGTCTCATGAGAGTGGAATAGAGGGGCAGAATCACCTCCTTGACCTGCTGGCCGTGATTCTTTTGATGCAGCTCAGGATATGGTCGACTTTCTGGGCTGCAGGTGCACATTGCTGGCTCATGTTGAGCTTTTCATCAATATCCCCAAGTCCTTCTCCTCAGGGCTGCTCTCAATCCATTCTCTGCCCAGCCTGTAGTTGTGCTTGGGGTTGTCCCGACCCTTGTACAGGACCTTGCACTTGGCCTTGGTGAACTTCATACAGTTCACACAGTCACACCTCTCAAGCTTTTCTAGGTCCCTCTGGATGGCATCCTTTCTCTCCATGTGTGCCATGATAAAGTTCAATTTGAGTTATGACATCATATCACACACACAGTTACAAAATTTGAATTCGTATCCTAGCCTAGTTTTCTCTTTACTAATCCACATTGTCATAGTCTCAGTTACTCCCACCTTCCTGTGATCCCCAGGCAACAGTAACCTCCTTGCTTTTAATTCTTGTAGTATTTTGACAACCCCTAATGAGATGTTCTTTTTAGACCTCAAAGGTTATGTTCCACAGTTCTAAAATTTAATAAATTTTTACCAGAATAGGAATCTATTTAGCTACCAGTGTAGCTAAAGACGTTGTAGGTTTAGTACATTTTGTGTGATTGCTTAGTGTGAGAAAATGAAGCCTTTAGGCCTGGATAAAGGAAACTGCAGTCTTAGAGATGCAAAGAAGTCAATGTTATGGAGAGGGACAATATTTTGATGGGAATAATGGCATTACAGAAGGGAAAATGTGCTTTGGAGTATATTTCAATATAAGACTAGACCTGGAAAACGTGGAAATTACATCTATTTATTCCTAACTGACTATGACCAGAAGGCAACAATCTTTCAAAATGACATGCTACATTGCCCTTTCTTAAAAGTGGTGACAATACTGCAACCAGTTCCAGGAGTGGGAATAAAAAGTGCCTATAATCAATGCAGATAGGTGCATAATATTCTGCAGGTCTGATCCAGTACATAATGCAATAGACAGAAGAGCTCCTATTGATTTCCATAAAGTTAGACCAGGTGGTCTAACCTCAGGTGGCAGAGATGTATTCCCAAAAGATAATTCAAACTTTGTTATTTTTTGCACATTATCAAAAAACAAAACAAAACAAAACAAAACAAAAAACCCCATGGATTTTTTTGAAATCAGATACTTTTCACAGGGCTTTAGGATCCAATAATTTGTAGTGAATCATAAGTACTCTTTATATAATTTCTTAGAACACATGTTTGCAGATGAGTATTTAAATGGTGTTATTTATAGTAACATAGGAAATATACTTGTGATGATCTCAGTATTTTCTGGTCGAGAGAGGTGGTGAGAAATCCTACGCAAGAGTAAACTCAGAAATCAGAACTGCAAAAAAAGGTTATTGAACCATCCAACTGTAATATCATGTCAGCATAAATGTCAGATTTTTCTTTACAGTGGTGATACTGTGTCATCTGGGTTTTAGCACAAAGGGTGACAGTTTCCATTACTGACACAACTCCCAAAAAAGATACTACCTGCCCCGAGAGAAGCATCCACTTACTGTGGATGATCACATTTTTCCTCCATGCCAGCCCCACCTTGTGTGTGAGCAAAATGTCTAAGTCAGCTGTCTTCTTAGGGACATTAGCACAACTTAATGAAAAAAAAAAGCCGGGGAGGCATGGAGGGGGAAGAAAGGAGAGAGGAGATTAAACAATTGACCGCTGAACTTTTAAGTGGTATTTCCATACTTGCTTTTCTGGGTGGCTGCAGCCAGACCACCGGTCATGGCTATGTCTCTATTGCATTGTCAGTAAAATGGAAACTTGACATTTTTCTCTGACTGTATCTTTCCTAGAGATTAATGGGTGTTGTAAATCCTTAGATAATTTCACTGAACTCATGGAATTTTACATATGTTGCCCACAAGATGTTCATTAATAAAACAAACAAACAAGCAAAATGTGATTCATTCTTCTACACAGGTTGTGTATAAATGAAGGTGATAACAAGACATTTTTGTCTAAAAATATTTTCCTTATTATTGGATCTCTTTAGACTAAGAGTACTCTTACTCCTTACTGTGTTTCCATATTTACTCCATGCTCCATACGGTTATGCATCCACCAAGACCTGGATATTTGCAGAATGTCCTGGAATCAAGAAAGAAAATTTATGCCTTATTGGTAAAAGAGGGACAGATGACAATTATTGAAGAACTTATTTTCAAGCAGGAGTAGTTCTGGCAGAATTAACTGAATGGGAGGTTGTGTATTTTGTGTGGAGCTTCTTTTGTTAAACGCTTTTTCCAAATGCAAAAACATTTGATTTTTTATGTGAATTTACTTTTTTTTTTTTTTTGGGGGGGGCAGGGGGGGAGCGGTGTCCTTGAAATTGGAGATAAGATTTTAGTCATAGTCTGAGTCAGAAACAGCCATCTTACTGTTCATATTTTTCTGCCTGCAGCCCAGAATGCTACCCAATGCTTTGTGCTCTTGTAGTGCATGTTCATGTCCAATTTGCTCTTCACTATCACTTCTTAGTGTCTCCGTACAATACGCACACTGGTGCAGGAGGTGTCTTCTTGGGCTGCAGTGCTTTGGATGTTATAATGTCTTTAATTTCTGTGAGACAAACCATTTTGTGGAGTGGTTCCACTTTAAAATACTTTATTTCAAACACTCCAGTGCCATGACAAGGTATGGAACATGCAATAAGTGTTGTAGCACTCCAAAAGCAAAGATATTTAATTTCTATCTTACATTTAATTGATTGCTTAATAACAGCACTTGTTGCTGAGGGGTATGGTGAAAGTAGAATTGACATTGAAGGAAATAAGTGCAACCAAAGATACATCTGTAATACCAATGCTTTTATTTTCTCTACATGCAGTTACATCTCATGTGATGGACAGCAGAATTACTCTTTCTGTCCAGAGAAAAAGCTATATAGCAATAGTTATTAAAGAGCAACAGGGGAAATAGATATCACGTACTGAACGTGTCCGGCACTCTCATATTGTTGGGAAAGAATAGCAAAATCTTAGGTACCAGGTGTAACTAATGCTCCAGTTCAGCTGCTGTGACCACTTCGCTTAATATTTTATTTCAAGCTGTAATAGCTTTTTGTCTTTTGAAAATTACAAAAAGTTATTAGTTCTCCTATAAGCCATAAATTCTATCAGGTTTAGGAACAGGCTTATACATCTCTAAGAATATGACTAAGCCAGATATTGGTTTTCTCACTGCTTAAAAAAATAGTTGATTATTTTTTATTATTCTCTATATGTCAAATAGTACAAGTCCAGGACCTTTAAAGTAAAAGCCTACTGTGTTTGGCTCTTCAGAAATACATGTCAAAAGAGATCCAACCCTGAAGAGTTTGCAATGCAAGGATAAAACATAACAGAGCAGGCAAATTTGACAGACAGATGGTGTGAACACAAAGTACCAAGAGGACAATCATTACCAGTGTCATAAGCAGCAGTCATGACCCACCAGCTGCCTACCTGCTGCAGATACGCTGATAGAGATCAGAAGAGGAAAAAGAGTGAGGTGGCTGTTGGGTAGAGGTATGACAAAAAGATTTCAGTGGGAATTTTTGGTTGTTATTGCATCTCATGGCTTGGCAAAGCCCTTGGGGATCGGAGTAAGAAGGATTGTGCATTAACTTTTACTAAGATCATCCTTGGACTGACTGACTTTTCATGGTGGTTTTTTTCTTATCTTCCAATAACAAGACAGCATTATTTATGAATGACATGGTCATTACAAATCTACCTTCCTGAAATTTCTTATTTAGCAGTCATAAAAACTACTTCTGTGGCATGAGAAATTGGAGATCTGTAACCAATAGTGGACTCAGCCATGAAATTTGATGAGACAAAGTATGCCACATTCACTGCTGTTCAATCACCTCATGGTCTTTGCTATCCCTGCCCTCACCAACAAATCCAGACATGTCCCTGTGTAAAAAAAAAATAAAAAATCGCCTGAAAGTTCATAGATGTAAATATACTCTAGGGCATGTGTGTTTGTACAGCTGCTCACTCAGTGTAGCCCTGGGCTAGATCCTACTAGATCCTGGCTGGGCAAGCTCAGTGACATTCCAGCACTCAGTTCATCATGCAGTCCTCCAGGTTGACCTTTGAGGCTTGGAGAATGTGTGTGGGACTTAAAACAATTTGTGGCTGAAAGTGTCTCCTTCCATTTGTCAGTGATGACAATGAATTTCCTTCCTACGTACTTGCCAGCAGCTAATTATTTCCTCCTTCCTCCAGTCCACAGTGAACAATGATATCTTAAGCCACAAATAACAGCAGCTTATTAATACAAATGGGAAGCTGGTGACCACAAGTTCTTGTGTGGCATTACCTAGTGGGATGATAACTTTTTGAGACTAGCTGCCCTCTAAGGGCTGGTCTTCGTGACAGTTAATTACTTATTGTTGCAATGGAAGTGAAAAAATGAATCAGAACATTCATATAAAACCTCTTACAGTTCCCTCAAACAGCCTGAGGTTATCAAGGAAACTGTCACCTGCAAAGCCTCCTGTTGGGAAATCTTCTGGCAGTATAGAACAAGTATTTGGAATACATTTTCAGAAGCATGAAAAAAGTGAAAAAATACCTGGAGAATTCTATCCTGCCCCCACCCTTTTTTAAGATCAAAGGTCAGCTCGGCTCGTAGCAGATTTACCATGGAAAGCATTGGGTTGTGTTCTAAAGAATAAGTGCCTTATTATTATTTCTCATCTAGAGCACAGTGGAGGAAAAAAAAGAGTTACTATTTAAAGGTCACTAAATGAACACCCAAGACTTCCTTGATTCAAAATAAATCAGTGAAGGAAAGGAGAATATACTAGGGCAAGTATCATTATAACAAATAAAAGAAGATTGGTTCGGAGGGATCTCTGGCAATCATTTGATCCAATTTCCTAATTTGAGTGTGACTACTGTCCTCACCGGGTTGGTAAAGGCTTGCCTAGCCACATCTGTAAGACTTCCAAGAAGGGAAATTCCACAAGTATGGTTGTTTGATCAGAGCAGCTGATGGCTGTTACATTCTTAATTTCATAATCATGACCACCATTTAGAAACAGAATATGGTGCTATGCAGACCTTCAGTATGACCTAATAATTCACACATTCTCACACTGTGTTCTTGTTTTTATTATATTTTATTTTATTTTATTTTATTTTATTTTATTTTATTTTATTATTTATTTTGTTTTGTTTTGTTTTGCTTTGCTTTGCTTTTTGTTTTTCATCGATAGCGATGAAACCTTGCACCACCAAAAGTACTCATATTATTGTCTTCCTAAACAAAAGCTCTCTCTTTTTTTAGCTTAAAATTACTAAACTTCCATTGCTCCTTTGTTAGAATCTGTATATATATTCAGGGGGAGGAGGTAGAAGAGTTCTTTGTAGTCAAGCTTTTTGTAGTATTTTTGTAGTATTTTCTCCCCCTGTCCTGTTGATGGAAGAGGAGTGATAAGGTGGCTTGGTGGGTACCTTGTGGCTGACCAAGGTTAACCCACCACAGAACGTAAGTGCAGAACACTACTACAAGTGCTGTTCAGAAATAGCTAGTAATCTGAACTCTTTTAATTTTTATTTTTTTTCATCACTGTATCCTTCATGTTTGAAAAAAAGAATTTACTTCAAAGGAAAACTGAAATTATTCCAATAATAAACCTTAAAAAAGAAAACAAGCAAAGCCACGACTAGAAATAGTAAATCAATATTTCTTATGCTATGCATATTTGCCAGTGGGAGTGTGATAAATGGATCCTTCAGTTAAATGAAATAATGCATGGTTTGCTGCATCTATGAATTAGTTGCATAAAGATAACTGATGCAGGTAAACGCTGAATAAAACTGGATGATATACATTAGAGAACCAATTGTGCCTGTTAGCAAATAGCCTTTATATTAGGGTGCCCACTAAGCATTGATGCCAAGCTAGCACTTGAAATGAATGGCTGCAGATTCTAATTTGATAACTGGTATAGATATGCTAGAAGCAATGGAAATGCATTGATTTGGGCTACTTAGCAAAGAATAACTGATGCCTTAAAACAGAACATTATTCTGTAAATGCTGAACATCTGTGTTCTCCCTGTGACTGCCACAACTGAGATGAGATTTTCTTAATCTAATTTGCAGGATGTATTTAAATTGGGAAATTAGACCTTCCATCTACTCCATATGTACCTAAATCTCAAACTTTGGAATCTACAGCTTTTAAGATAGTTAAGACCATGAAACACTCTGTGTCAGGGTCTGAGCCAGGTTCTCAGCACAAAGCTTTGTCCAAATTAAAGGAGCTTTGGGGGAATGTCTTTGCCATTTTAAGTCAGATATTCTAAGTGAAACTCATCTTAGGTGACATCATTGCCCTACACCCTCCAAAAAATTGCATTTGCTATTAGTAACATTTTTTTTCATTCATAGTTTCACTCTGAGTCTCAATGTGGCCAATCCTGTCACAACCTTGCTGTCATGGATACCATCATTCTTTTTTATAAAACACCAATTTCCTACAGCAATTTTTGTGTCTAAATACAATAGACTTGCATTGCTAAAGGTAGAGCAGAAAGTCTCAGAGAATGAACAGATGGAAATAATTAAATATTGCTTTAAATTAAAAGCTGAACAAACTCATTTTATGGTCACAGGAGAGAGGCCCTGGTTCAAGCATATGCATATTCTTACCTTTAGATTAACTGCCCTGCAAGGCTGTGAGAAGCCTGGCTCCATTTCCTTAATGACCTCCTCATAGGTTCCTGGGAGGCTGCTGTTAGGTCCTCTGAAGCTATCCCCTCGTCCAGTCCCTCAGCCTCTCCTCACTGGGCAAGCGATCTAACCCTGGACATCTCAGCTCTGCACTGAACTTGTTCCAGTTTGTGGATGTCTGTCTTGTATCAGGGGAGACAGAACTGGACACTATTCTAGATGTAGTCTAAACTATGGACTGATTCCTTGTGTTTTATCCCTCAAGAGCATGATCTCAGCCTCAAACTGTTTGATAGAGGGTAAGTTTGGGCTGCCTCTCTAGCTCACTGGGAGAAGATACAAACTGGCAAATAACACATCACCTATACTGGGTACCTCCACTAAAGACTTCTCTCTGCACTGACTGCAGAGAGCAGCAGAGACTGTAAAGTCTAGGAGCTTAGTTTAGTACAGAAAGTAAAATATTCAATGATTAAAGACAAGGGAGATTAACATCATACTTGTAGACTGCTCTGTAATGTCCAGTCAAAACTGATTCTTCAGGTACAAAGTCGAGGCAGCATCTGAAGGCTCATAATGGAAAACTTTGTGCTTGGTCTGTTGTGAGAATAACTAGAGGCCATTAGTTTGCAGGGTTGTCAGGCCATGAACCTTTCATGAAGATGAAGATCACTCGGGAACAAAAAGGGTGTTTTCTTTCTCCAACAAAGGGACTTGGACTTTCAGTTGATGATTCACAAAGCACTTTATGTCGCCTGTGATAGGGAGGTATGGAAAGAAAACCCAAATTAACAAGATACAATTTATGAAATATTTTTCATATCTGAGACTACAGATCTCTTTAATAAAACACAGAAAGAAAATGAAAGCTAAGATATCATGAGGTAAGAGATCTTTGCAGAAAGTGGACATCATGTACAACTGACTTGTAGTTGTGAAGTATACCAGTCTAAATCCCTCACATTATCTCTTGTTAACACACTTTTTTCTTTCATTCTGCGTTTTTCACACTATCCTGCTCCTGTCCAAGAATGCATATTCATCAGCCTCCCAAATATGGTCACGACCAGCTCATAAGACTCAGAGAAACTGTCAGCCCTCAGAACACCGTACACTTTTCTGTAATTACAAGGTTCCAAGAACCACCCCAGAACCACTTACCATGGCTTCATGAAACACTAACGCCACTTGGATTACAGTTTGGGAATCAGTAGTCTATGCCATTGCATCTTCAATTACATCTGGCCCTGATTCAGCAAATATTACAAAATAGGTTCAATTTTTTTACAATTTGTTTGACTTCAGTGGGTTTTAAGATTGTTTTTAAAGTGATCTGCTTAATAATGGTCCTGGTTTTGTGTTGTTTTCTTTTTTTAAAAAATTGACTCTGTATTTTTAATTTCACTTCAATTTTGTTGTTGAAAATAATTTCTTCCAGCCTTTGTAAGCAGAAAACGTAAAGAATAAATTGGTACATAGAAAGTTAATAAAGACTTAATTCTGCAGTCCACAGGAGAAAAATTTTCAAACTTGTGATGCAAGTGATATGAGAACCTATATCTTATTGAAAGATATGAAGACCGCAATTAAACATATGAAGACCTCTAAATATTCAGTGATTTCATGGGACAAATTACCTAAAAACCTTTTAAAAATACACTCCTGCCCATTCATTTCATATTTAAAACCAGGACTTGGGCTCTCATGTCACTTAGGTGTGTTTTGGAAATACACATTCATCTGTTTGTCAATATAACATATCTATAAACTCTATTCAGGAGACCTTTCTTCTCATCTACTCTTTCTACAGTCTTTTCTATCCTTATATCTCACTCATCTGTTCTTTACTCAAACCTCCACTCTTCCAGTGTTGTTTCAGCTTTCCTATTCTTTTCCCTCCAAACCAGAAACGAAACCACCCAGCAATATTTGGAGTTCTAGCTGAATGCTTCAACTCCTGAAGCCGGATATGTTCACTCTCAAGAGAGTCAAACTTACTCATCTCTAAAAATCATCAGGCTGAAGTAGCAAGGGTGTTAATTATTTTCAGTGTTTGTTGGAGGCTATTAAGAAATTAATAAATTAAAGGTGATCATGTTTCCTGGAAATGCTACAGTGCTGATTAAACTGCTTGTTAAAATAAGGAACATATATGAACCATTTCCATATAATTAATCTTTTCTATTCCTCATTTCTTCTTTATTTATTGAATAAGATATGCTTTCTGAAAGCAGGACTTATGCCCAGGAACAGTAAGGACACAGTATTTAGAACTTTGCTACGAACTTTGCTTATAGAAATGTTATCTGTATATCTATTTAACATACTGTAGTGAGAGACTCAGGAAATACAGGATTAATCACATTTCATTCTCAAGAACAGTTTGCAGGTTGGTGTAAAATATTCAGCCTAACAATACAGGAGACAAACAGTTTTGAATAAAGTCACATCTCCACCTACACAAACCACCTTCACTGGAACTGCACTGCATTTCAGTATCTAACAATATTTTGCCTGAAGTTCAGCCAAGCAAAAACCAGCATCTTTATGCCAGCTACACTGCTAACTCAGACAGAAGACCCTGTTCCCACAAAGACTTGATATTAACAATTGAGAATTCTAATTCCTCTTTCAAATAAATCAGAACTTTGGGATTTACCTAGAACCGACTTAGTCTATGGAAAGGTTTGCTTCCAGCAGTGAAGGCATGGCTTGGTTTCCAGTCTTGCCACGTTCTTATTCAACTTGTCAGACAAAAGCAGCATCAGAACACTTAGTGGAAAGCTTTGCTACCAGCTAATAGCAGCCTGGTTATGGCCTAGTGATTCACACTGATATATTGAGAGGTCTTAGATCCTCTGTCAAGCTTCATTTACAGTGAAAATGAGCCAATGACTCTTGTCTATTTTCCTTCCCAGGCTATCAGAGCAGCCATCTCCTGACCATGTTTCCTATCCCTAGGGAAGGGCACAATTATGCTGATAATCACTTTCTTGATTCAGTCTGACATGTAATTTCTCGTCTCCTCCAAATGCAACAAGACCTTTTTTAAGCACACTTCTTCCAAAACATGCTTAAATATTAGATCTCCTGCACAGAGACAGGCTTTACCTAACTGATCCTGGAGTTCATGAATACTCCATTGAAAAAATTAAAAAAAATAAAATAAAAATGATCCTCTCTAAGACAGCAACATAACTTCATAATTTCATTGCGCTGTCCCCTATTATTTCCATCTCCTTGCCTTTCTTTGGGAATTGCCTATTTGAAGTAGAAGCTCCTCACGGCAAGGGTGACTTCCCACAAGTCTGTAAAGCACCTAGATGTCTGGAATGATAAAAATAATAGCTAAGTAATAACAACTTATGAGCACTGTTGGTGTGGGAGTTTTATTATTGTGCTAGCTTTAATAAATGGAAACAGTTGAAAACTGTTCTGTGGAAATTATTTTTGATAGAAAATTGTTTCTTTGACAGAAGGGACATTTTCATGGAATGGGACTGCTTTCTTTGGAGGAGAAAAAAAAAACAACCAGTCAAAAAAACCCCAAACCACAAGCAAAACCTGTTCAGTTCCTGCAGGAATGAAGCCAAAAAGCTCTTTCTGAAATCATGACATTTTCAATCAAAAGAAAATTGTACACACACAGAGATACATATGTACCTGCACATGCAGACACACGCTTCATATATTTGTTTATATATTCATTCATTCATTCATTCACTCGTTCTGTCTTTTTGAGGGAGTTGGAGGGAGTGTGAATAATGTTTGGGAGTCTGAGTCATCTTTGATTTTTCAGTAAACAGTTTATTACAGAAATTTTTATTCTATTTAGCTGAGATGCTAAATGCTGTTGCATTGCTTTGTCTAATCAATAATATATGCATATATATATATATCTATATATATGTGTACATGTCTAAGATAAGGTGGAGTTAAATTTGGTTGTTTTTTCCTCTAATACAGTTTTTAAAGTCATATATACACCGATAAGGTACCAACTCTTATGTCCCATATCCATTCTGCCATAACAATTTGAAATCTTATTTCTACTGGACTGGGAGGAGAGTTTTTTCACTTGTAACAGATGGATATTGCTCCATAGCTCGTTCAAAAGTGATGGTGCTAACCTGCACAGACAGTTCTGAGCTGCGCAAACCCTCACCCTGCAAGCACAACTGAAGTTAATTCTAAAGCTCAAAAGGAAGTATGCATTCACCTTTGCATTCATTTAAAACTTGCACCATGTTCCATTATGACTATGCAAAGATTAATTCATATCCAAGGTGAACCTGCTTTTAATTTGGGTGGGTTTTTTCCATTGAAATAGAAAACCTGGAAAAAATTAGCTAGTAAATAGTTGGCTTAACTGTAAGAAGATGTACATGGTTCCAAACCTATTCATTCCTCTTTTTCTTTTATTTGCAATTACTGGAGCACACACAAATGAACAATGCACATTTCTACTTTTTCCTCTTCCTGCCTTTGTGTACTGAACAAGCAGCTCTGTCGAGGGGGATTTCTGTCTGTCTAATTTAAGTTGTTTACAAAGCACATATCAAAACTTAATTTCTATCTCTGTACTTCGTAGAAAGCCTATTTTATGGAGATGACAGTTTCTTTCAGGACTTAAAGGTAATATGAGGGATGCACAGAGCTGTGAAGCCCAGTCCTTGAAGGAGGGATTTCTGAATGGTTTGTAACCAACAGTTGAGCTCACAGTTCAGACCATTTAACAGCTCAGGATGAGAAGGGCCATGTAATAAGGCCAAGCATAATTTGTTGTGGAGCTCCAAGATTAAAATTTTGATTTATGAAATGCACCTCTTCAGTTGCTCCTAGAGGACTGCAAGCTATTGTAAGTGTGCCTTTCTGGATTAGGCTGTAATGATTAAAATTATGTCTCCCACTGAAAGTAAGTGTTTAAAACTGAATATGAAATGATGTACTTAAATTTTTCAGTATGAAAATTCAATGATAATCACACTTTACAGCATAAAGCTACAGGGCCTGATTAAGTTTGGCATTAGCAAGAACTCTAACAAGACATTACCAAGAAAAATAACACACTCAAATCTGACGATTCAGCTCTTACCATGTTAAGGAAGTAATAAGCTTCTAATATCTCTACTGCAAGACAGCGCAAAAATAGAAAAATGTCTTTCCTGTTAGATGTTTTAACAGAAAATCTAAACAGAGAAAAAAGGAAATGTAGCCTTAGCAGAAGCAAAGCAAGTGTAGCCAGAGTCTGACCTACATTTGAAAAATAAAAGAACCCAACAGCAATGCTTGCTGCAGCTCTAAGAATGCAACTTCAAGTATTTTCCATGGCTTCCTATGATATGGTGATGATCCAGTCTGAATCAGTGCAGCAGCTGTTGCAATGATCTATAGGAATTATCAGTAATAAGTCTCAGAGGAGGTTGAAAATGTGCACTGTGAGCAGCTGAATCCTCCTCACCTCCTGCTGGACAGCAGCTCTTTACTCTGATCCACCTGCGAGGAGTAAAAGAGGGCAATGGACTTACCTTATTATTTCCTACCCTGTGAGCAGCATTATTTTATAATAAATCTCAATCAGACTTCATGATTTTTGCAAGTCTATTAGTCGGAGAACCTGCTTCATCTTGCCCCCTTGTAATGGGGTTTGCAAAGCAATTATACATCCCCGTCTCAGCTGATGGGCTTCGGACTAAAACCTTATACATGACCGCATTAGTTCATCACAGTAACGCATACACTCTATAACACACCTCTGCTTCCTGTCACAACAGTCAAAGAAATTAAAGAAAAAAAGAAAACTGGGAAGTTTGTAATTGTTGTTGCTGTAGCTATTGTCGCAGTCAGTCTCAATGTATTTCCTTTAAGGCTGACAATAGCCTGTGTTTTCATCCACAGATCTCCAAGTGCATTTGAAAGGTTGGGAATATGTTGATTCTTCTTTACAGAATAACTGAGGAGAAATAAATAATTTTCTACACAAACAAAGGAATTCTGTGTTCTTCTGGGCAAGCATCTGAGAGCTCAGTGCACTTCAATGGACCACACCTGCAGTGCAGTGGAGATATGGGGCAAAGACCATCTGTATGTTCAGGATTTCAGCCAGATTATCTTTACACACTAAAAAAGTTAAGAAAGACATATTTGTTGAGCAGTCATTAGGCTGAGACTCTCGGCAGTTTAAAATGGAATCGGAAGGGGTGCTGACTAAACTGATGATGGGTTGTATGAGTGCACATGAAAACAGGCACATGGGATGAAAGAGAAGTGCAGAGATTTCTCACTAATCCATTTTCCGTTCAGTCAGAAAAAAATAGTGGTTCGTCCAAAAGTTAAATTTACCTTATAGTTTTATCCTGTTCAGTGAAATGTCTGCAGAGCAAGTTGCTGAGGTCCAGAGTGATCAGAGAACACAGAAGGGAATATATCCATGAAGGATCGACAGCAGGGATGTCAAGTCCCAGCTAGTAGCCTCTGAAGTAGGGAAGAGCCACACCAGATAGGACCTTGATCTGAAGTTTATTATATTCAGAAACTCTAAATATCTAACCTGGAGTATAACGCTTTTTTTAAATTATGGCTTTTTGGGTGGTTTGGGGTTTGGTTTTGGGGTTTTTGGGGGGCGGTGTTTTTGTTTGTTTTTTGAGGAAGGTGGGAAGGATGGACACAGCTGTGATCTTATAATGTTTAAAGGTCCGGATGTGGCAACTTCCCAGACAATGTAATTTTCCTGCTATTTTGCCCTGCTCTCTCTCTGCTGATCTCTTCTATATGCTACAGTACATCTGTTCTCCTTGGTTATTTTCACCGCAAGCTGGCAGGATTTGTTTCTCTTCCAACACACCAAGTTAAAAATAAATAATCCTGCATTGTGTATAAAATGCATTCCCATGAGATCAACCCTCTCCTAATGAAGTCAGTTGTTTTATTTTTTCCATACACCAGATCATTTACTCTGAGATGATATTAATTTACAACTGGAATCACAATTGACACCTGGCAGTGTGCTAAACAATATGGGCCTTCCAATCTACATCATTAGTTGCTCATGCTTTGCTGAAGCTCAGCTCATTAAACTCCAAATCCTGTTTCCAGTGAAGTCTCAGTAGCTTTTTGGTCACTGGGGAGTTCCTTCTAAAATAAAGAAGCAGGGGCACTCCACAAATGCCATGAAAATTGAGGGCTGGAGTAGCAGTCCAGATGCCTGTGCCTCTAGCTTCATCTATTCTGGCAGAAAAAGCTGGAGGATATGCATGATGGTGGATCCATCATTTACACTTTCCCCTTCCCTCATTTGTACTAAATCCCTGATGCTCGTTGGCAGACCCAGGCTGTAAAGATGAGCTGTAGATACCCATTACAAACATAGCCTACTTCAATCAGCAGAGATATGTTAGCTATGGTGCAGGAATAGCTATCACTTCCCACAGAGATGAGGACCAAAGGGAGATACTTCCAAAGCTATAAAGCCTGAGTAATTTGATGGTGAGCCATAGAAATATAGGTCTGGAGACAAGCAGCTGCAGAAATCTGCTTTCCTGCTTTACTGCTTTACAAATTAGCTGCGGGCATAATACGGTCCACGACTCAGATCTCAACCATGGGACAAATCCGGGGGACATTCATAGAGGCTGGTACTATTTCTGTACATGTTTTGTGGCTGCGCAAAGAAACAGATGCCACTTAAATGGGAAGTAACCCCCCTGCTAGATAGGCCTAGTTAGCTTTGTGGTCTAGTATTTGTCAGCGGTGACTGTTTCTAAGAGCAGACCTTGCAGGAACATTGAATCATTTCTTCCAGCTGAGCCAAGCTATTGGCTTGAGGTAACATTGCCTTGACTCATCCAGCAGAGTTTTTGACTGTGCACACAATGCTGCTAGATTAGGTCTTACATGAAACAATACAAAAGAACTACTTATGTCAGGATCAACTATAGGCTAAGAAGCTCCTTTCCAGCTCAGGCTCTCTCTGATGTTTTGTATCAGTGGGCAGATACAACATAATTGATAGCAGAAGTAAAACTGGATGTGATTCACTTAACGTGCTGAAGTAATTCATGTTCACAGTAGAAAAAGTAGAAAAACAATAAAAAATTATTAAATATTGATTGGTAAACTGAAGGGAGATTTGGAATGCAGAGAGGGGAAGTTTTGAAAGTGCTTTCAGAAACATTGGAGTTACTTAAGGACTAAAGAACAGCTGCAGGTGTTACAGTGGTCACCTTCAGCTTTTAAAACTGACTTTTGCAGCAGGGAAGAAACTGGTGATGTTAATGAGAGCTAGCTCTTGGAAGCAGAGAGAATGCTAGTTTGTCTGGATTTAGAAAAAGACCCATGAAGTGTAGGAAGGGATTTATTTGTGTGCTTGTGTGCTTATGTATTTAAGAAATACCTATTATGGGTTGTGAGGAATATGCTTGCTCCTGTAGCATTTGACATTGCCTATACTGATATAGACTGGTTGAACTCCTGTTGGACTTGTTTTCACTGTTAGAAGAGTAGTGAAAGTACTAAATTAGTTTCTAGTGAAGACAAAAAGCAACAAAGAAAGACAGAAGCGTATCTGCAAAGCTTGTAATCCTTCACATACTGAGTAGAACTGAGTGGTTTTCAATCAATGCATGTTCCCAGAGGTTATATGAGATATCAGACCCATGGATGGTAAATGTTACGGTTTAGCACAGCAGGCACTTAAACACAATGCAGTCTTTTGCTAACTCCCCACACCCAGTGGGGTGGGGGAAGAATTGGAAGAAAAAGGTAAAACTCGTGGGTTGAGATAAAGACAGTTTAATAGGACAGAAAAAGAAAGGGGAAACAATAATATTAATATTATTAATATTAATTAATAGTATTTATAATATCAATAATATTATTAATAATATATTATACAAAGCAGGTGATGGACAATGCAGTTGCTCACCACCCACAGACCCAATATCCTGTCTTCAGAGGAGAGGAGCTCNACTTGCTATGAGAACAACTGAAAGTGTAAGATCTTTGTTTCATGAAGTTTTCATATAATAAGTTGAATGGGACTGTTTTACTTCCAGAGAGAATGAAGACATCATGGAGGAAGAACTGCCTGAGAAAATCTAATAGGCAAGTTTTTATTGGTGAAGAGCTGTGAGCTATTGGTAACTGGACAACAAATAAGGCAGCTAGTGTAAGTAATCGCACTGGTTTTGGCTTGCATGGTGTTAATTTTCTTCAGAGTAGCTCATAGCTGTGTTTTGGATTTGTGACCAAAACAGTGGGGCTGGCTGCCTACCAGGGTTAAATGACAACAGTAATCAATTAAGATACTAAAGGAAACAGTGCAGTGGAACTGCTGCTAGGACTGAGCGGAGACATTTTCCTTACATGGTCTCCCTTTGGTCATCTTTGTTCTCATTAGTTTTCCATTCAGCATTTTCCATTCAGCTTTGTGGAGTACTCCGAGCTGTGGCTGGCAATTGGTTCCAGCTCAGCTCTTGATAAGCAGTATAATGATTTGAAACACTTGTAACACACAAAGTGACAAAGATTATAGTTTTAAAAATCCATGGTGGCAACTGATGCATTCTCTCTCGGCCATTTCTCTTGTTGCTGTTGCTGTCAATAGAATGGGCTCCTATTGTGACATTTCTTTCCTTTTTCCATCAATCTTTGTCTTAAAAATGGGAGGTAGAGTCGTTACATGTCACAGTCTCTACTGTGCAGTTAAAATAACTTCCTATGGATGCTGAGATTTAACTGCCTACTGGGACTATGTCAGGCTTTTTACAGCCTCTGAAAAGAACCCAAGATAGCAACACATGTTTCTGGAGAGAGGTTTTATTCAAACTCAAGTAAAGTTATGCAAGACTCCTATTTTATACTTTGGATTTGATTGGAAAACAAATGCTAGCCAGGGAAATTGAAGATGGCTAGCTGTCATGAGGTCTTTATATTCATAATCAACGTAGTACACAAGGGATGAATTTGGCTGTTGCTTTCAGTAGAAAATGTCAGTTCTGAAATCCATACTTTCAGAAAGACTTTTTCGTAAAATTGATGACCTACCTCATAGTCATAGAATCGGTGTAAATTTTCAATAGACCTTACATTTGTACTCTTGTGATTTACAAATACAAGTAATCCAGTATGAACAGCAACCCCACATTCCCCAGCCTATCCATGTCTGAAATAACAGGGCAAATAAAAAGCCCAGCCAGAATTCTGTTTGCCAAGTTCTGCCTGAGTATTGTAGCCTAAATGATTCTATTGGGCTGATGCAATGGGAATTGCTATTTTGATTTTTTTGTAAGCTTTCCAGGACAGAGAATACCCTTTTAGTTCCATAAAGTACTATGTGTGATGGGACCTTAACTTGTGAATAATAGATCTATCTACTATTTCAATATAAATAAATAAAGCTAATCAAGTTTCAGTAAGAAATCTTAGCTTTTTGGTAGAGTCTTCCACCCATATAATTGATTTCTTTCTAAGTGTACTGACATTTGATGTGTGATTCATCCAGTCTTCTTGTTTTAATGCACTGGTCATGAGTTGTGCATGTCTATTTGCCACTAGACTTGAATAGCACACACACACACACACACACACACTAAAGAGTTATAACTACACCCACATGGGGCACCCAGATCTTGTATCCAGGAACCAGTATAAGTGGACCTAGGAAGCAGGAATTAGGAAGAAATAACTTTCCCTTGAATAAAAGCGAAATGGAGAAGGAAATGCTTCAGAAGTGGGTGTTTTGTTCTGTTTAGCATTTGTTTTGTTTTGTTTTGTTTGTTTGTTTTTGGTTTTTTGTTTGTTTGTTTTTTGTTTTGTTAATGCTGTCTCTAACCCTTAGATTTCTTCCAACTTCTAAAGAAGTCAATGGATTTTTGCTTACCTCTTAGTTTTCCCTTTCCTGTGTTACTAACTGGTAACTTTAGGACCTATTTTGGAACTTCATGTTCCCGTCCATGGTGAGAGTATCTATCTGAGTGTAACAATTTAAAATTTATAGCAATAACAAAGTCTCTGATGACTATAGGGTATGGTCAGTATGAAACTGCTTTAGTTAAGGGAGTTGCACTGTGTGTTCTCATCTCCTAAAGGATATTTTTTTTCACAGCAGAACTTTCTGCATACAAATTCTGTGTCAGAAACATACAGAAACAGTCATTCCAAGTCAGTTAATGCAGACTATATTCCAGTGGAACTAGGCTCAGAGATGTGATTATCTGACATAATCAGAGTTTTTGGGTGAAGGCAGAGTAAGGGTCACAACATACAGCAGCACTGTGTATAAAATATCTAGACTATAGAAGCCAGCCAGAAGCAGGATGGTCATTACATAATCAAAGCCACAAATCAAGCCGTCAGATTCTTTCAATTATTGAGTGCACCCTCAGCAAGTTTGCTGACAGCACCAAGCTGTGTGGTGCTGCCAACACACTGAATGGAAGGGATGCCATCCAGAGGGACCTTGACAGACTTGAGAGATGGGCCTGTGTGAACTGCATGAAGTTCAACAAGGCCAAGTGCAAGGTCCTGCATGTGGGACGGAGCAATCCCAAGCACAACTACAGGCTGGACAGAGAATGGATTGAAATGAGCCCCAAGAAGAAAGACTTGGAGGTATTGATTGATGAGAAGCTCAACATGAGCCGGCAGTGTGCGCTTGCAGCCCTGAAAGCCAACTGTGTCCTGGGTTGTATCAAAAGAAGTGTGAGCAGCAGGTCAAGGGAGGTGATTCTGCCCCTCTACTCCGCTCTTGTGAGACCCCACCTGGAGTACTCTGTCCGGCTCTGGGGTCCCCAGTACAAG
>VXBL01002961.1:25813-61792 GCA_013400195.1 Aramus guarauna
TATTTTTTGTTTGCTCTGTCCAAAACCAGGAAGACATAACACTTCATAGAAAAATGGAGACAGTGTTTCAAGGGCTAACTTTCTGATATGT
This sequence comes from Aramus guarauna, assembly GCA_013400195.1. Taxonomy (NCBI): domain Eukaryota; kingdom Metazoa; phylum Chordata; class Aves; order Gruiformes; family Aramidae; genus Aramus; species Aramus guarauna. Next base: position 25,905 of record VXBL01002961.1, read on the forward strand.
ATATTTGTGTGTGTGTCTATAAATTATAGAGCAGAAAGCTTAGCAAGAGAGTCTAGAAATGTTATAGCTTTCAGTGAGACTTCAATACCATTGAAACTGGTGGCAGAATTTCTACTGGGTTTGGCGTTGCTATAATGTCATTCACAAATAGGAAAAATTTCCTTCTCATATGCTCGTAACGATCAATATGAAAACAGACATGTAAAGGCATGAAAGATTAATTAGCATTTTCTTTCACTTCAGCATTTCATGAACCAACATTGATCCCTTCTCCAAACATATTGTATTGGTTTGCTGTAGTCTTAATAAATCTTAAACTAGTACAGATTAGTGTATAAGAGTGTAATAAACCCTGGATTACATCCAGTAAAAGATGTAAGTACGATAAAAAGGGCTTAGTTAGAATTTAGGCACATACTTCCAAAGCTGGGAAGCAAAGAGCCATCTACACAGCTGGTCTTTTTTCCTCATCATCCACACTTCTCTTGTTGAAATCTTATTTTGGTTTTCACTGTTTTAAACTATAAATTCCCAAACTGGTTTTCAGAGCTTCTGAAAGTTAGTTGTTCAGCTAACTGTCTAAGCTTCCTCCTAAAGGCACTTAGTTCCAAATTAAGACAATTATCATAGAATTAATTGTTTTCTGGACTGGGTTATTTGTTTGTTTGTTTATTCAGCGGTGGTGGTATTTTATTTTTATTGGCTTTTGAGACAGTCTTGTCCAGCTGAGTAACTCAGACTTAAAAATAGAGGTGATGAAAGGCAATCTGGATGTTCAAGTCCATTTCTAAATCTAGTCCCTGTCAACAGTGCTCAGAGTGAATTTTTACTGATGTTCTGCAAACTTAAAAAAGATTAAAAAAATAACAAAAAATGCAAATTATAACTCATTTTTAGAAACATCTTTCTGTCTTGTCCACAGGGAAACTTAATCAGTGCAAGTCACAGTTTTCCCATTCTACACTGAAATTTGCCTTGTCTGGTTACAATGTGATTATGTCTTGAGTTTCTCCCCACCGTTCCTTAACAGGAAGTTCATTGGAAGATGTTCCTAATTCTTCTTTCTGATTCTTACTAAGTATCCATGATTCTGTCCCCTTCTTTTCTCTCCTTGTAGATTTTTCTGCATCTAACCATATCACAAACACTGCCATGCTTGTATTAGTAATTCACAAATTAAATTCTTCACCAAACAATTTCTTTTTTCTGGAGTTTTATGGAAGTAGATTTCTGATGGCTGCTGTCTTTTGGCTCTGTATTTCATGGCCATGTTTCCTATGTCTAATAAAGTGTCCATTCTAGCTGATGCTTTTCTTGTACCTTTTGCCGGTATGGATCATCTGATGTGTTTTAATTTTGTTGTTGACCAAAACTCTGGACACTTCCACAGTGGGATCACTTTTATACATCACTCCTCTTTATTCATCTGCTGTTTTAATGAAACTTCTTTGTCCTTAATAGCTTTGAGATATTTTCCCTCTCTCACAGATGGCTGAAACTGAAAATTAGGTTTTAAACATATTTGGAGAAAGGACAAAGGAATGACAGACAGATAACACACAGGCTGATCATATAGATTTCATTTTCCTGGAAACAGGTTGAAAAATAAGACTGTTTTGAAAAAGAAAAAAAAATAAATTCACAACATCACAACATTGTCAATAAAACTGAATTAGTATTTTCAATAGAGCTTAAAATGTGCATAAACAGTAGCTGACATTGCACTGGGAAACTCAAGAGATGTGTAAATTATAACATAAATATGATAATATATATTATATATATATAATTTTTAATTTCCTGTTTATTCCTCATTCAACTCATCTTAAGGTAGACATCTAAAATGGGTTGGATACATTGCATTCTAGAAGTGGGCATTTAATATCAGACATAAGTGACTGGATCTGGTTGCTGAAACATGGGTGTCTTGTGCCATATGATACTCCCATGAGTATCCAAAAAAATTTGTGTGGGGATGACAAATATGCACATAACTCATGACAGAGTGATGCACTGTATGTGTCATGGTTTCGGCAGGGACAGAGGTAATTTTCTTTCTAGCAGCTGGTATAATGCTGTGTTTTGGATTTAGGATGAGAATAATGTTGATAACGCACTGATGTTTTTAGTTGTTGCCAAACAGTCAAGGACTTCTCAGTTTCTTACACTGCCCTACCAACCAGAAGGTAGGGGCACCCAAGAAGCTGGGAGGGGACACTGCCAGGGCAGGTAACTCAAACTGGCCAAAAGGATATTCCATATCATGTGACATCATGCTCTGTGTATAACGGGGGATTGGCTAGGAGGTGGCACAGCTCGGGAACTAGCTGAGCATTGTCTTCAGATGGTGAGAAATTGTGCTGTTCATCACTTGGTTTGTATATTCCTTTATTGTTGTCATCATCTTCCTTTTCTGTCCTATTAAACTGTCTTTATCTCAATCCATGAGTTGGTTTTTTTTGTTTTGTTTTGTTTTTGTTTTGTTTTTGTTTTTTGTTTTTTTTTTTCCTTTTCAATTCTGTCCACCATCCCACTGGTGGGGGTGGGAAGAGTGAATGGCTTTGTGTTCTTTTAGCTGCCAGCCAGGTTAAACCATGATAGTATGGAAGTCAGGAGTATCTAAGAGGACACTAGATGTCTATATACAGTCATTTAAATCCTACTGCAGGGGTGGGATTCAGCTTGAGATTCAGATATCTAAATGTAAGTGTCTTCAATTCAGGTTTCTATGTGTAAGCCAAGCGTCTAAACTCCTGTTTACTCAAGAGATTTAGCTAGTACAGTCAGTGAAGCCTTAGAGATAGATTTAGCTATACATCTCAACTTAGACATCTTAATTTTTGTGTCTGAATTCTGTCCTAAATATCACTGCTTGCATAATAGATGCCTAAAGTTTGATCAGATTAATTTTTTTTTCATGTATCACCACAACTGTTGTATACTTTTCATGATCTAGGTGAGGTCATTCTTCATCTGTATCTATGCAAAGGATAGCACTTCAAAGGCTGTTTTCTGCCCAGCACAGCCAGCCAGGACTCCTAACCTCTGAGAACCCTTTTTGTCTTCAGATAGAATACAATAGCCCTTCCTAGCTTCCCCAGTATGCTCTATCATGAAGATCCCTTACTATTTTTCTGCCATCCTTCTCCAAAATTGGATGTCATAACCATAGATCTTCTCTGAAGAATGTATTCCTTAGGAAGAAGCCCGCTCATACTATTACAATGAATGCAATATAACTGACTTCACTTTCAAACTGGGGGGAGTGATTCCCTGTAAACACTTTCCAAGTCAATGTATTTTGATTATTGAAATGTCTTTTGCTATGATGCCTACAACATAACTGTCAAGAGCTACAACTCTGTTATGCGGAGACTAGATAATGAGGTAATGAATGTTCTTGCAGTATTTTCTTGTGTTCTCTCTGTTAGAAACTGTTTCTTACCTGGTGTCTTAGATACCAAACTTTTCAGAGCAGGGCTACCTTCTTGTCCAGTGTTGGTAGGATACAGAATGCCATCACAGCTTAGCAGCAGGGGCTATAAAATAACATCAAATAAACTTGTTAAAAATATAGTTTAAATGAAATATGATTTTGTTATCAGCAATATTCTTTAGAAAATATAGGAATAATATTATAGCTGTGTGGTAGCAGTAATGAATTATTGCACCTTACAGATACAGAAGAGAAAGAAGAATATAGGAGGGGCAGCAGCACTGGCAAACTGAATCATGGAAGTATATTTAATGAGAATTATTTCATACTGTAATTTGTGTTTTGCTAGAAGAGTCTACAGAGATTTCATGGTACCTATAATTCTAATACATTTCCTGTTGATCCTTCTATTTTTGACGCTCTGTAGTCCCATCATTCCTTCTAAGGATGCCTAATGATGCCTCTGGCTGGCTGCTGGCAGAGTAATACATTTGTAATACAGTGTAATACATTTGTTAAGCAGCTTTGATATTCACCTCCTCTGTAATGTAAGAGGCTACTTTGGTGTGGGATGTGTTTAACTTTCCACCTTTATGAGAACTGTGGCTTGGCCAACAAACTGCAGGTGATGACTTCATTACATGCCTTTTTGTCTGGTATGTCCTTTTTCATCTTGGTACACTGACATTCAGCTGGACTGGAGCTTGTTTAGCCTCATTGTGCTGGGATTCACTCCTCCCTCTTTCCCTCTTCTCACTTTAATTTGATAGTCATATTTCTTGTTATGTTCATATCACATGGAGGCTTTTGATGCACTTCAGGAGGAGGTGATGCTACTTTTAGCACAGTATTTATCTGGTAACTTGTCTTGACTTCGATGTTATGTGAAGTTTTGTCCTTACTGAGGGTTGTTCTACATTTGCAAAGGCAGAGACTAGCTTAGGTGGTGAAGTGAGAGAGGCTTTCTTTGTCACACTACATTTCTCTGATCCAGATTTCTGTTATTCTTGTCCTGATTGGGTTTTTTGCAGTATATTTGTTGGTTCTGTGGCTTATAAATAAGTCATATTTTCTTAAGTATGGATGACAAGCTTTTGTGAAGGCCTGATTTTTCTCTTAGATGAATCAAAACACTCTGTATCAAAGTTGTTTAGCAAGTGATAATGTCACTTGAAAAATGACCAAAGCATACCTAAAAATATCTTCCACCTTAATGTCCATGTAGAAAAGATACTCAAGGGTGCAACTCCATGTATTTGGGACTGTATGAGATCAGCAGTAATGCGCAAACCTGCCACTTGGGGATTGTGAGAAATGATGTGCTAAATGGCTCATTGCCAGGAGCTGTGCATAAATATTGGATTCAGGTCAATAGTATCTGCAGCTGTTATTTTAGAGGGCATGGCGAATCTGTGAGAGCAGATGATAAGAAATTTCGAGCTGATTAAAGGAAATGTCTGACTAGCTTATGAAATTCATGCTCAAAAGAGACCAAAGAAAAGGTTTGCAATTAAAATTAAGGAGTCAGGAAAAGACTGACCCAAAAGTTGGGATGTGTCCCCTTCTCTGTAACATAGATAGAAGACACTTCTTAACTATTTGGCCTGTTTCTTCTCCCAGATTTCCAAGAGCAGGACAACACTCCTGTGTGCTTTCCAAAATCTTTTTTGGCAAAACTTCTAAGAGTTTTTTCTAGGTTTGCATTTAAATTCCGATTTCCAACCAATTGATCTTTCTGTCTCTTTCTTGTATCCCCACCCTATAAACACTAAATTTTCCACAACCCTTAGATTCAATAAAGATACATTATTTTGCATAAAAATGCAATTAAATTAATGCTCTCAGAATTTCTGTTGGAAAAATTTAGTAACAAGCACTTGAAGAATGGTATTACCCCTCTACAGTATGATGTTGTATAAGATTGGTGGACTGCAGCACAGTCCTTCAGAACTCTTTCAGAAGGTCGTAAATGTCCTTCTGCTGTCGGTTTGGAAAACAGCATTTTCCTTGTGCTGAAAGGAGGTCAGGGAGAGTATTTCCATAAGTGTGGAGATATGGCAGGACCTACAGGCAGCCCTTAAGAAGGAGTGTACCGTGAATGGCAACTGCTCCTCTCGTGTATTCTTACAAATGGCTGTCTAGCTGATGTTGCCAGGCAGACAAGGGTTCAATAAAAGAGATGGTCAGACCTCTAATTCCTTGATGCTATATTTTGATATTTTTGTGTTTGAGTCAATACAGTCAAGATTACGTATTTTTTCATTAATAAAATAGATATATATATACACACAAGAATACTAGTGAAAAAATACGTACAATACAATGAGCTTTTATTGATTAGTCTGACATGTCAGTGCAAAGGAAGAAAATTTATCTTTTTTCTTTTACCTGTTGTGGGGTTTTTATGTGGTTTGAAATATTTATTATTTCTGGCTTACACAGTAAATAATTGATACCATTACACCATAAGCTTTAAATTTCTGTTCTTCTATTTAAATAAATTTTTTCAACATAGAGCTTATTTTGATAGTCTATTTTTCTTCTTTTTATTTAAAAAATCTCTGTATGTGTTTTCATTTTAAATTATAAAGAACTCTAAAAAATGAGATTTTCTTAAGATAGTTGAGCATATTTGGAAGAAAGCATCAGTAACTGATTTATTTAAAATATGAGTTATGTTTTTTGTTCTAGTTCTTGTGTCTGCACCTCTAGAGTAGCTCTCATAACATCTGCAGGAGAATTTTAGCCAACAGGTTATTTTTGTCCCAGAAGTTCTCTTTTTCTCCCTTTTCCTCCCTTCTTTTCCTCCCTTCTTTTCCTCCCTTCTTTTCCTCCCTTCTTTTCCTCCCTTCTTTTCCTCCCTTCTTTTCCTCCCTTCTTTTCCTCCCTTCTTTTCCTCCCTTCTTTTCCTCCCTTCTTTTCCTCCCTTCTTTTCCTCCCTTCTTTTCCTCTTCCTTAACAACAAAGAAGGGAGTAGATGACATATACACTATGAGTGTCATATACTGCTTTTTATTCTACTTGATATAGAGAGTACATATCCCCTGCATAAACCAAATAGTTGTGTTAAGGTAAATTAGACTGAGAGGAACAAACCACTTCTCAGTGACTTCTATAATGGAAAACATCTGGTGGGGTCACAGTCCATATATGACTCTAGCACACAGTGCATGTCAGGTCAATGAGGAAACAAAATACACTGTGCCTCTATACACAGCCAATAGATCAGACAAGAAAGCACTTCTTTAGTAAAAAGGTTCAGATGATGGCACTTCAGGAAAGGTGGATCAGATGGTTTAAAATGTTGCATTTGCTGTCTGGTTGCTAGTTTTCAAAGGGATTCCATGTGTCCCTGAAAAGTTGGCATCTGTACTGCAAGCTCTGGAAAGGGAAACATTTAAAAACTGCCAAGGAAAACTGAAAAAAGTAAGAGAAGGAGTTTGCAGCAGAGAATAAAAACAAAACAAAACTAATAACACATAAAGAAGGACAAGTTCCCATATGCTCATGCCATTCCTGATCCATTTTTGTCCAGCCTTTTCTTAAAAATCTCTAGCAATTCTGATTGCACGAGCATTCCATTGCTTCACCATCTCCACCCTTCACCAGTTTTCTAAAGTCTAATATTTGTTCTCCTAACCAGAGCAGCTGGCTGAGAGTTATGTCATGTCCTTTATATTGCCTCTTATATTCCAGGCGTGTTTATGTCTACTGTCAGCCTTCGCTCTTCTAAACTAAGCAGTCATGATTTCTTCAATGTTTCCTCACTGATCATATTCTCAAGACCTCTGCTTATTCTTGTTGCTCACTTCAGACCATTGTCCAACAGTCACACAACCTTCCTGAATTGTTTTGCAGAGAGTAGGACACATAAATGAAGACTCATGTGAATGTTATTTTACAGATGGATAAATGACTATCAAAGCTCCATACAAACCAGCAGTGATAAGTTCAGTTACCCACACACAGGTTTCTAGAACCAGGCTGAGCAATCTAATGCGGTCATCAAGAGATCAGATCATGTCAAACAGAAACTTCCAGCACTACCCTAAGAACAATTCTTTGCCTCATGTAAATTAACACAGTGTCATTAAAACACTTTATTAAGTGATACAGTTTTGATTTATAGCAGTTGAAGAGCTTGCTCACAATTTTTTGGCATTAGTAAACTTTAAAATGGTTTGGGAAATGTATATAGGCCACCTGAACTAAATCCCAGATGAAAGAAATCTGGAAGCAGTGCCCAAAATGACAGGTATCTTACCTTTATTATGGCAGTGTCCCTCAAACCACTCAAAGACAGTCTACGTGTCAGCAATTCTGTTATGAACTCCAGTTTCTGGGTTTAATATCATGGCTGTTTCAAATTGCCTGGGTTTGAAATCTGAAATATGTGTGTCAGTCCATATGAAACTTTCTTTAATTTAAAAAAAATGGTTTAAATCAGTCTTTGAAGAGTGCAGAGCACTCTTTTTAGTTTGCTTAAAGTGAATTTAAGACTTTCTTCTTGTCATATCCTAGATCAATAATAGCCTTCTGCTGTTAAGTAAACTATAGAGGAAGTGAGCCCTTAAACCCTTTCAAGCCCTTGCATTCTTTTCCAGTTAGCAACCCTGCAAAAAAAACAAAGGGCAATAATAACATCTTTGACAGTGTTCAGAGGGTTAATAACTATTGCACTTTTGTGTATCGTTACTGCAACATCCGAGCACCACAGCCTTGAACGTCTTCAGATGCAGAACAGTCAGTGCTTTGAGATCTTCAAGAACATACAGAGAGTGGTTGACTGAGCTCCTCATCACGCAGCAGCAATCTGGAGATGTTTTTGATACATGGGTACATCCCACCCAAGGCATCCAAGGCTATATTACTATAATATTGAAACTGGGGAGTAAAGCATCGTTGTTGGACCAAGCAATGTAGACTGACGTATGTCTATATGTGTCTTGAATATCCCTACCAAGACAACTAATAAGTTCACTCTACACCACCATGCGGGTGGTAAGTAGAGCAGGTTCACTAGGTGAATGGGTTCATTTTGGGATAAAGTTCTTTCTGTTGTGCAAACTGATGTCACCCTACTATAGCTGGCAGAAGTTGTGTGGCTTTACACAAAATAAATAAGTTCCCCCCGAACTGACATTTACTAGTATTTATTATTTATGACTAGTTGTATTTATTATTTATCTCTATAGCAAAGTGGTTCCTGTGCATTTTCCCAGAGAAAGCCACAGTGCTTGATCCTTGCCCCAAGGAACTTGTAATTACTAAGAAATGGCTAAGTCTGGCAATTACTAATTTTGTGCAAGAGGCACTGTATAGTCCCCAAAGAGCTTCACAAAGGGAGACAACAGAGACTGGAAAATGACTAAACCTGAACCATCAAGTATTTCATTCCTTAAGTGAAGTTGTGTGTGTGTGTTGCAAAAAGATAAAATGATTTCTCTATACATTTGGCAATTAACTCTTTTATGGCTTTTTTTTTTTTTTTTTTTTTTTTTTCCCCCAGCTAGAGCATATTTTACCTGTCATTTGGAAAAAATAAGCACACTGTGATTACTAGCATACCCATCAGCAATACACAATCTCCTTTATTTTAAGCTTCAGAAAACAAAGCGAGAGAAGCAGAGTAGTGCTTGGCCCCAGCCACCTCACTGTGATCCCCTAACTAAAGAATAATGAATCTATGCTCTTATCCCACCGGCACCAGAGTAAGGTCCATGACACAGGTTTGCAAAGATCACTTGAGATATCCATGGCATTTCCCAAACTATATTACAGGGGGCTGGGGTGCAAGTAGGACTCAGTTTTATAAAATCAGCCTAGCCCTTTTGAGGAGGTTCTGGGTAAAGGCATACAGAATCTGTTATCACGGCTCAATCTTCATTAAGTCTTCTGCATGTGATAGAAGCAAATATACATGCGGTTATAACCAATTATTTTTTGCAACTGAGGGAAAATTGGTGTTCCCAATCTATGAATTAACCCTTCAAAGAAATGCAGGAATATGCTGAAGTATGAGACGAAAACCATAGAAATATAGCCAAACACAGGTGGTCTGATATATATATATGTAAAAGACTACTCATTGCCACATATAATGTCATTAAAGAAAACTAAGAAAACAGTAATTTATTTGGTCCTGAAGGACCAAAAGGAACACCTTTCTGAAGGACTAAAAAGGAACACCTTTCTGTGTAAGTAAACTCTGTTGTTTAAATAATGAGGTCACACGCTGCATTGTCTCTCTCTTTCTCTTCTTTCTTACTGTTTTTGTTTCTCTTTCTCACTTCTCACATATAAACACAAAGACATGTAAATTGAGCCAAACTCTTGATTACCACGAGTGGAATATTGTAAACAAAGACACAGGACATTGTAAAACAAAAGCATGAATGATACTGTGACACAGAAAACAGACATCACAGTTGGAGAATTTTTCAAGGAAAAAGTTAAAAGTTGACAGAAATCAATTTCACATAGATTCCTCCATGACAAGGACATTTAAATATACTCAACTAGGTGTTAGTAATATTGCAATTTGGGAAGTGAAAACACAATATAAAGCTGAACACAAGCAAGGTGGGAACTAGTAGCTAAAGAAACCAGCAAATTACAGGAATCTCCCTTGTTTATAACAGGAAGATTGGCCAATGAAGTCATGAGCAATTTACTCATACCCTATGCAACATATATTGATTTGTTACTTTCTTTTATTTAATCTGACACTAAATTAATGTATCCCAAATAACTGGAACAGTCTAGGATCTCACTTATTAATGCTACTTGTCCATATAAAATTGCTAGCTTAACAAATGGGTGAAGTTTTATCTCCATTCTATAAATAAGGAACTTGGGCGCAGAAAGCTGAAATATGAGTTTATACTGCTGCCAAAGGCCCAGCAGCACCTTAAGTAGTTATATATAACTTAATTTTGGTCTAGCAGAATGCAAACTACTTTTGTTATGTTTACATAGCTTTCCACTGCAGCATAAACCAATCTTTTGTGATTTGTGGCACAAGGTGTCCCTAAAACTTCGATCATCAGACATTTATTGTAACCTTATTATCAATGAAGAGGGAGATTAGTATATCCCAAGTGCTACTCAGTTCAATCTAAATCATCATAAGCTTGTACTTCAGCAAGAGAATCACTTAACATTTGCATGCCTTCAATTAGTTGTCTCCCCTCCTCTCGGAATTTAACTTTTCTAAGTACATTCCTGAGTAAACCGTCTTTGTTTCTGGTGGCAAGCTGTCGTTCTGCATATTACTTACACATGCTTCAGGTCTGAATGGAATCTGGGGAGAAGAGTTGTTCTACAGCGGTGCCGTGGCTTCCGTGTTGCATTACGCAGCGTGGACCCGGTGGCCCTTCACAGAGGGGGTTTTATGCCTTTGGTTCCTGTCCTTTCCCCATTAAAATGGCCTCAGCAGCTTCCAGCAATGTGAAGCATGATGTAAAATGTGAGTTAAATAATGCAATATACAAAAATGCCTGCCCCTTGACCTCTCTGTCTTCAGTGCCTTGATGACATTGCATGAATTTTAAATGCACACAATTTCATGCCCAGTTCAATCACAGTCTTCTCAGATGCTAAACACAAGAAAAAATTCTAATCATTCATTTTGATTTGATACTACATTTGTGAAATATCACTAACTACACCATTGCTTTTGTCTGCAGTTCAGTTCCTGTTTCTTATTTACATGAGTCAAAGCGTGTGAGGGAAAGTCAGGTTGTGTGTTGACTACTGTGAGTCTCTAAGACAACTAGTTGGGATTTGGACACCTGCTTGTACATGCTTAAAGTCAGGTGAAATGAATTACCTTTTAGGGCTTGATTCGGCTGCCAAAAGGCACATCTAGTGCCCTTGAGTACTTGGAATACCAGTGGCAGGGCTGGCAAATGTCCCCCTGGTGTCACCTGCGGGTTCCCTAGGGTGCCTGAAAAGTTTGTGCTGGCACACATGGTACAGGACCTTCTGGAGCGGCAGCTGAAGATGAGGAGGGACATTTTGAATGTCCATGTCTATATCGGGGCAATCCTAATCCTTGTACTCAGCAAGTTAGGGGTATGATTCCTCTGACCAAATATTAGCATTTACATTAAGATAGGATGATTTATACCACAAACAGCATGGTCTTTACTGACCAGCTCTCCTCTGAGTACAAAGATATTTAAGAGGGACTTGCAGACATCTAAACTGCAGATGCCCACATTTAGTCACTCAAATGAATCCCATCTTAGCAATTTATACATCAGACTTCCAGATATGAGAAAGAGTACTCTTTGGTCAAAAGGCAGGAGTCCAAAACACAAACCCTATGGTCAAAAAAAAGGAGGAGTATGTCCATGAGTGTGGTATTCTGAGGGCACAGCTCATTATTTATTTTTAGTTCTCAGTCCCATTTCCTTCAAATGTTAGTTGAATTTCACTGACTCTTGAATGTGTCTAGGCATCTACTTTCCTACACAGGCACATAATCCCTGTTAGCATTGTGAGTAAAGAAAACTGTGCAGTACGAAGCTTGGTGCCTAAATGCTGTTCAACCTACCAGTCTGTGATGATTTGTTCTTTACAGAAGCTGTCCCTTTCCTTGAAAGTATTTGTTCCCCTTTTTCTTTGCAGTTTCCTAGTGAGAGACAAAACACATGGATCAAACACAAGATTAATGGAATCCTTTCAGCAGACTTCAACGGTAACTTGATAAGGTATGGGTAAAGGACAGATACAGGACACTTCCTGAACAGAGTTTGAGTGGGGGCATCAGTATACACCTCTGTGAATTATAGCTTGATTAAAGATTGACCTCTTTCAGAAGATAAAAAGAAAAGCACTTGTAGCACAGTACACTTGTATTTACAGTGCCCTAAAGAAGGCAGAGAGGTGACACGTTTATGTCCTGCTTGTGCAGGAATTCCCATACAGGTGGGCAGGAGTCTTCTTGTGTATGACTAGCAAGCTTCCAGCTTGCAAATGGGAGCCATCAAGCAGATGTCAACACAGGGCAGCCAGAGCCTCTGGGACATGAGGTGAGAGTGGAGTGCTGCAGCTGTAGAAGCTCAAAAGTAGGGGAGCACTGATTGTGGAGACCAGACATGTCTTCTATATTTAAAAGTCAGAGTATTTATACTATAGCAAAGAAATTTAGGGTATTCATTAGTAAGTTTGTGATGTAGTTCCAGAGGGAGACAGAGAGGCACCATATGAACATGAATTATGTGCATATTTACACACATATATAAAATGTGTCCACATATATACAGATACACTGTGCTCATTTTCTCAAATATGTTTTTCAGACAACACAATTAAGCTGCTGATTAGCGAACCTGACAAGATTTCCTCTTCCATATACTTTCTAGAGGCTGTCTCTACCCAGGATCATATTTTAAGTAATAAACAGTAACTTTCCACTCCACTAGCTAAACCACATTAATTTATACATGATCTATTTTAGGCAAGCAAGTATATGTAATTCAAAAAAATTTTAATAGCTTAGGATTTTGTCTAGGAAGTGTTAGGCGAAGATTGCTCTGTGACGGATCATCCATGTTTATGGTATAATCAGTGTGAATGTTATGTTAGCCATTGTAATTATACACCTTTGAAAGAGAAAATTGTGAAAGAGAAAATTGGGCACATTATAAGAATTGGGTTTTAATGCCTGATCCAGTTCCATGTTGCTAGAAACCAAAATTTTCACACTTTTTTTTTTAACAAAGAATTTTTTGGAATAGAGAGCAGAGGTATGGGGGGAGGGGGGGGTGTTGGTAAAAGTGCCTGATGTTAAAATAGTTTAAGGTACTTATATCTAATTGCGCAGATCTTATAAATTTTCTATCATGTGACATTCTGTTGATTAACTTTTCCAAGACATTATGGGCTCATATGCCATTACACTGAATTGTAATTTACACTGAGAGTAAGTTCATTAATTTTATTGTAACTGCTCAAAAGCTAAAGTAATACGCTGTGCGAGTTGCATTCCACTGTTAGTTGATTATTGAAATGTTACATAATCTAGGAGTATGACTTTTGCTCCAGACTGGCTATATAGAAGCTTAAAATCATAAATGGCTATTGAACACTTGAAGGAGTTTCTTGTACTTCCAGGGTATGATCTAAAAGAGAAAGAAAAAGAAAAGAAAAGGCTGGCTAGCACAGCAGTGATCTCATTTATCATCATGAGATTTTTTGTATTCCATATCTTAAGAAAAGTTCAAAACGTCTTTCTGCTCTAATTTTTGGCAAGAGTAACTAGACAATAAATTATGCTTTGGGTATCATCATACTTTTGTTCTCCCTGCTGACCAGGTCTGCATCAGAAGCAACTTTGAGGCCACAATCAATTCTGGAAACTCATGAGTGAAGCTCTCATTTTACTAATAGCTAGGTGTTTGGCTTAGCCCCAGCAGCACTTACAGGCTGATGCAAAGATGAATGAGATCGGTTTTGCACCAAATTTCTGTTGACTGGCTGCCCCAGATTCATTAAAGTCTTCAAGAGAAGAAAAATGCAGTTGAAACTCAGGTAGATTCACCAAATATTTTGCTTTGTTTACACACTAAAACCTGTCTTACTTTAAAAAGAGCATTCCTTTCACTCTTTCCCACCCAAATCTGAAATGATAATTATTTGCCCAATAGTATTTTCTCTTAGAAAAAATAACCATTTATTTTTAGTCATGCATATTTTTTCTTTTTTTTTTTTCTTTTTTTACTAAAGTCTTTAACTACCTTTCTTGGAGTTACCTTCTGCAAATATCTTCTTTACATCTATCAGAGTGTACCTGTGCCATCTTTAAAGTGCCTGTTGGCAGAAAGGTGTAGATGTCTTGCTAAAATATTATTTTGTAAGAATAGCAGTGAAGGTATTAATTGTTAAACTGTAAAAACAAGTAAAAGGAACATATCAAAGTGCCAATGTGATTAACCAGCACAGCACATTTTAATAATTTTGTAAGAAAATGCTAGTAAGCTATTTCTGTTCTATATCAAGAACTAACAACAGGTATATTGCATATTAACAGGAGTTACTGTGGCTGGAATTAGTATACAACATAATCCATTAAATGTATATATATGCATTTCAAATCATTGCAAGATCTTCTAAAAATCTGAATAAGATTAGGTCACCTCTAGAAAATGAGCACACTTCACAAAGCTGTAAAGCTTGGCTACAAAGTGTCCTGTTCCCAAAACCTTCAGTCATTGTAAATTATCAGTTCAACAACATGTTTTTCTTTAAACACACTTTATTGAGGTTTCATCACTTTTGTCACAGACGCTCCTAATGAACCTGAAGAAAAGAAAATGCAGACCACAGCATTTCAGAACCACTAACAGCTGAGGGAAACTTTAACCTAAAGTCCACGCTTTAAATCCTGATTCTACTGAGGTTAATAGCAAAATCCATATTGGCATTAGTAAAGCTGGAATTTCAACTTTAAGGTGAGTTCTCCCTGAAATGAAAAGACATCTTGATACCTATTTCTTAGACTCCTATATAGCTGGTGTATAATCAATCAGAAGTCTGGAAGATTTGCGTTGACTATTTGTTCTTTGCAATAACGGGTTTCCAAAAAGTGGGTTATGTTCAAGACATTTTATGAGAAATTTTGATGAGCTTGAAGGTATATTCTCTGGACAAACACACACTGGCTTCCCATAGGAGTCCATTTTAGACTAATTTTAGAGTAATCCAGCTGAGGGAGAGGGGAATGTCTAGGATACCCTAAAATTCAGAACATGCTTAGGTATATATTTCCTAAAGTATGCCCTATAGTACTGTGTCTGACTAGTCTTCTATGTCCCATCTAGTGTTGCACTGATACTACAGAGAAAAAAAGAAAATGGGGCAAATGATCAAACTCAAACACCATTCTGTGAATCTCTTCCATGATATCAAGCAAGCACTGAAGAACAGTGGCTTAATGTAAGCCAACAAATCATATATACCTTCATTTTATTATAAGACTAAGAGACGTTACGATACCATATGGAAAATTCCAGCTCCTAACACAATTTAATGTTGCCTTAAATATCAATTTTCATTAAAAAAATAAAATATTGTGTTCCTGCTGTTGTGATGAAGATAACCAGTGCAGCAACATCTGCTGAAGATGTGACAAACAAGAACTGTAGCTTACAGAGATGTGAAGTACCCTAATTACTCTTAATAAGTTAACATCTCTAACGTATGCTGCCCAAGAGGTACTACCCACTGTATTTTCTCTGGGGATTAAGAAAATCAGGTTGACATTGCTAAAGAGACATGATTTTTCTGAGACTGTCCTGAGGGTAAAACAAGGATAAATTGTCTCTTTTCTCAGATATTTCCCAGCTGACTTAGAGATGGTATGGAGAAGTTTGCAGAGAGGAAAAGCATAGAGATATGTTGCATAGACATGGCTGTTGTCATAGAAAAAGCCCATGGCTGAAACTGGTACACACCCTGATTTGTGCCTTTACTTAAAGTACTTAATCTTGTATCAATGAACTGCTAATGTTAATATTCCCTTAGGATTTTTTTGCAAAGTAACATCAGAAATTCCTTATCAAATCCAAGGACACTGGACATTTTCACTGAAGGAAAAAATGACCCTTTTGCAAAACAGGTCACAATTTTTTTACCTATTTTGTGGGATATTATGTAAAAACTGCAGATTTACAAAAGGCCTATAATGCTCCCAATAAATTAATTTTTAGTAGAGTTCATTATTAATATTTGCCATTAATCAGCATATACCCTTTTGCAACACAAACAATCAATAACCTATGTTCAAAATGCTTGTTGACAGAGGTCAATAGCTGATCACTCTTAATTAGGTGTTGTTCATTAACTCACAGTCTTGAACTGAAATGTTTAAACTATGTGTTTTCCCTGTTCTTGAATAATCACTGCTTCTAATAAGTGACTGTGACGAACCGTGCTGCTACTGAATACAACTTTGCCTACCTGTGTTCTGATAGCTGCAGCTAGGAATGATGTTGGAAAGTGAGGGAAGCAAATACAAACAGTGTAATACAGTGATGCAGACCAGAGAAAATGGAGGTGAACAAGCTGGTAAGGAAGATCAGATTTGAAAAGACTGGGATATGTACAGCTTGTGCCTGGGACTATCCGGATATTTATATTTGCTACTGAGAAAAATTAAGCTGAGAAAACCTGGTTCATATTGCAGAGCTGGCATTACTTAAAGCAAATAGTGTGCTGCTGCGAGGCTTTACTTGACCTTTTTTTTTTTTTTCCCCCCTGAAGCTTTGTAAGATGCTAGAAGACTTACTGAAGACTAACAGATAAGCTTTTCTTGCAAGTCACAGGATGTCCTGCACTCCCTGTATAAGATATCATGTGAATAGGGATATCAAGATGTCTCCTGTGCTGTTTTATGACATTTCCCTAAAAAAAACCCAACCCAAAACCAAAAAACCAACCAATCAACAAATGAAATGTGAGAATTAAAATTAGAAATTAAAATTAGAAATTAAATGTGACAGGTAATATTGTTACTTGGTAATCTCAGGAAAGACAGAACAGAAAAGAAAAATGTCCTCTGTCTTGAGAAACCACTTCACTTCGGGAACTCCCTGATTCACCTTGAATTAAAAAGCAGCTTCTCCCATAACTGACTGTTAAAAAAAAAAAAAACACCAAAAAACCAAACAAAAACCAAACAAACAAACAACAACAACAACAAAAAACAACAAAAAAAATTGCCTGAGTTTGAGCAACAATCTCCAAAGTGTTGGTACACTCCTGGTAGGCATCTAAATAACTACGTGAGATAAAACTGTCATCGGCTAGTCTGACTTGATGTCATGCAGTATGTTTTTGATAGAAATTGCAATCCTTTTTGGTGTAGGAACTTTGGTGAACAGTCCTCGTGAGACTGTATGTGTGACTGGCATTCACATGGTTGGCCAAAGCTCTCGTGCCACTAACTACAGACAAGTCCAATTTAATCTCTGGGTTTTTCTTACCTTAAATCCTGAGTAAAATCCTTATGAATGTCTTCAGAGACAGGACATAATTTGCCTGCCTATTTCTTTAACATTATGAATAAATGAGGTTTTATTTCCTCCTTTATCTCCAGGTCTTATTTCAGAATGTTTTGTAACTTTTAAGGAAATATGGAGTAATGGAATAGAAACTCATACATAAAGGTTATTAAGATCACATACCTCAATTTGAGAATAATGAAACACTTGATGTTTACCAGGCAAAAGTTATTTAGGACATTATGATCAGTTATATATATATATATATATATATATATAAAGAGTATATTAAGTACCTCATAAACAACTTACAAAGACAAAAAATAGGCATTTGTTTAAAAACAATGAGGTTTATCTGAATTTGGATGAAGACTTTTGAAGACTGAGATTTCAATAAAAAAAAATAAAAGAAAATGAACGAGTTAGTATATTTGTTAAAAAATATTTTTATGAAAGAAAAAAGGTTTTGTTTTTGGTTTTCTTTTTAGGAGGTAGGTTATGCAGAGAGGTTTATTTAGGAAGCCAGCACGTCAAACTCCACAACATTTGGGCTGTGATTCACATGGAAGTGAAACGAAAGGAGAAAAGAATTTCAGGAAGACAGATGTAGAGTAGTAGTTGGGCTGCCATATCAGTATGTTTGGTAGCCATATGCCACATCTTCAGGACAGTTATTCTGTGAAAAAAAGTAGTTAAAATAAATCCGCTTGAGAACTCAAGTGCAGGGAAAGTGTATTCTATGGGTAGAAACCAGAAGGGGTGACAGCACAAAAATCCAACTTGAAGAAATATCTCAGCTGTCAATTAGAGCCTATATATTATTGAGGGCAAGAGTAGTCTTATGCTTACAGCCCAGGTCTAGGCAGCAGAAGGTACGGCTACAGTGTTTGGGTCTGCAAAACGTCAGCAGTATTTTGTGTTGCTTTCCTTTGTGCTTCTAAGACACCTGTCGCTCTGGCACACCAGCTGTCACTTGCTGATAGTCTGAGGCTTTTTTGCATTATTAGGAGCTAAATGCCGTGATTCCAGATTTTCTATTATATCTGCCTCACGGAACGAAACACAAATAATGCAGTCCTCAAATGTGAGCTTTTAGAAACCAAGGTCATTTAAGAAAGCTACATTTTAAGGGGATTTTTTTTTCTTGTTTTATTCCCAGTGAGTGGCTGTTGAAATGAAGCATATTCGCTTCCAGAGAAATCCTACCAAAGCAAAATTACAGTACTGCTCACTTTTAAATTTCACAGCAAAGTAGCACTTAAGGCTTATTGCAGTGCATTAGATTTAAAACCAATTAAGTACAATGCTAAATCAGTGTAAACCACATTTCTGAATTTATCTACAACATAATGAATAACATCTGCATCTGCAAAGAAAAGATTTATATTGAGCAGCAAAACAAAATGTGTTGACAATTTGAGCAGTTTTCATTCCCTTATGTCATATGTCTTCATTATTTGGTAAAGGTTTACTATAATCCTTCATTGTTAGAGCTGTAAAAGGGGAAAAACACCCAAATCGCAACATATTTAGGTAGACTCTTCCTCAGTTCATCTCCTCTTCTCAGTAAAGGTACATCTTATTTACCTCAGGAGTTTTTTCAATTTGAATTGTATTCAGGATTTGACAAGGATCACCTTTCTTCAGAGTAGGATGATCAAGGATTATCTTCTGACCTCCGATGGACATTTCTAGTACTGCCCTCTACGGAAAACACTCAGTAAAGCCAGCCTGCTCCATTTTTCTTTCTAGATGACAAAGGGTAGAAAGTATGACAAAGGGAACTAAAATGCTCCAATGCTCTTTAAGTGACCAAATACCAATTCTGACACAGCTGAGCTTCCTTACTAAGTCTGCCTGAAGTTTCATGTGTGACCTTTAACAAATAACTTACATACTGATCCAGACAGTTTGCACAAATCTGTTTTTCAGGGTTGACTCTTAAAACTTGCCTCTTATATTTCCCCACTTTTGAAAGAAATCTTGGTTTGTAAAGCTGTTACCTCTATGGGGCTCCTTCTTATTACAGACATGTACAGCACTTGAATCAATGGAAACGGAACTTGGTCTGAGTGTGCGAGATGTGTGATGTGGAAGTAATTATTTCATATTATAATACACAGCAAAACAGCAAAAATTTCTACTGCCGCTGCCTTTCAGCTCTCTGGCAGAAACATAGTTCTTTGGGTAAAAGATCAACCTGACTCCCATTTAGTTTTCAATGTCTTTTATGATGGAGAACAAGGAAGGAGAGCTGTTCCTAACAGTTCCTAATAGTTTCTGTGAGACAGAACTATTGTCCACAGAGAGGTTACTAGTAAGAAAATATTCATAAGGATACCTCTGTATTTAAAGGATTAGCCTTTAGTGTTCAGACAGCAGAATCATGAGTTCCAATCTCAAACAGACTTTTGGTTAGTACTGTCCTTATTTATTTTCCAAGTTGGGTCCTCCTCCTGTTCTTATGGGCCTGTCATCCTCTCATGCTTCTACAAAATACAGTGCTCACTGATCATAATTGAGCTGCATGAAGATTGACCAAAATTAATGTGCAATTTTATTATAAAGCAGAAGTCCTTCACCCAGGTACTCTTACATCTGGAGTTTCTGTTCTTCAGGATTGGTATGTAGCTTGAACTACACAGCAGGGCTTTGTGTTGTCTTGGCATGAAGCAGAAGATGTAATGTCAACAGCAGGTTCATTTAGCAGTCTGTTCCTCCTGGATGGCATTCTGTACTGAAAATGTGTGACTGAAGGAAAAAGAGAGTATGGCACATCTGAAACCCGGGGTGGGGGGTTCTGAATATGCAGGGTAAGGGGCAGAGAGGGGGAGTGGAGGAAGGATATCAACAAAACTACAAATCCAAACAATGGAGGCAGCATAAATGGAATTTAAATTTAAAGAAAAGAAAAAAAAAAAAAAGAAAAAAGTGTGTTATCTACTACACGGTAATGATACTAGTGCTGCAAAGGAACGCTCTGCTCTAGTTCCAAGTGATGGCATATGGGGCTTTCCGCATAAGTCTACAACACACAGCGCAGCACTGGACAGACACAAAAATCCCTTCTAGTAAGGTGGGAGGCTGCACCGAGGGGATAGCTCTGCAGCTTCCAGAGCTGAAGCTAGTATTTCTGCCCCATGTCACAGTGTGCTACACGGATGTAACAGTATTTTCAGAGCTATCCTGGCTGGCATTGAATGGGGTGATACAACCTACCTATAAAAAAGCATTATGGACCAGTCATGGAACAGTCTGAAAGAAGAAAGTCAAATCTCTACCAGTGTATCTCTGGTTCTCATATATCCCAGGAGCTCACTGATGTTAAGGAATTTATGCTGCAGAATATGGGGAAATTCAACCCCATTTCACTAGTGAGTAAAATGAGTCAAGTAAGGCTTCAGAGTAAATGCTAACACACTCATCTATCTGGGAAGTAACATTCCTCCAGCAAGTCAGTTTAAAGTTTTCCTCTGCCGAATAATATTCTGTCATAAATTTTTTTGACTGACATAGCTAAAATGTGAATGTTAGTGACTTCAATCCCAGTCTGCAGACTGACTTA
Source organism: Aramus guarauna (assembly GCA_013400195.1). Lineage (NCBI taxonomy): Eukaryota > Metazoa > Chordata > Aves > Gruiformes > Aramidae > Aramus > Aramus guarauna. The sequence continues at coordinate 46,915 of VXBL01002961.1, forward strand.
TGCCGGAGTATCTAAAACATCTGCCTGAGACCAGTAGCTGCTATGATAACAGATCTCTAGGATACCTGTCTCCTTCTGGACCTGCAGCCAGGGGTCAGGAAGGATGTTTCATGGCACCTGAAACAGCACTGAACGCTCACATTTCAGCAAATGGATCCTGTCTACGGTGTCTGGGTTGTTCATCTTGCCTGAGAAGCCCCCTGAGGAAATGAAAAAGAGGCAAATGAAACTCAGCAAGCTAAGCAGCAAAATTTATCAATGAAACTTTGGGATGGGTTTCCCCACAGGACTCTGCCATGGGAAGAAAAGCAGTCCCCTTTTCGAAGAGACTGTTTTAAGTGTTAACCCTGCTGCTCTGGTTTGTGCTTTTTGCTGTGAAATCTTGTTTGCAAAGCACCCGAGGGGTCTAATGGCTTTCATGAAAAGACTTATACTTTGTGCTTATTCTCTGCAAATGTGCAGTCAGGCCATTGGCCAAAAAAAGCTTTTTTCTTCTGCACCCGAAAGGGTCTCCTGTGGCCTGTGAACATGTCTGGCGTTCTCTGCTAATCCATTTTAAGCCTTACTAGGGACATTGATTCTTTCTTAGGTTTGAATAGGGAGTAGAAATTTACTTTTGCTAGTGACTTTTGTTTGAATTGCACTGTTTTATACCACTGGGGCTTAAGAATAGCTTCATTTACCAATATCAGGTAATTGCTACTGCAGCAATTTGCTACCATAGAACTGAGCAGCTGGAAGGTATTGATGTCTTGATAAAAGATTGTTACTTGTGTTAATTTTCCCTCTCTCATTTTCATTTTTGGCCAGCCAAACATGGTATCATGTGCTGTTGTTAATGGATATGTTACCTGAAGCTGTTACAAAAGTCCATGCCAAGTTCATGCCAATGAATTGAGGAGTAATGTAGTTTTAATTTTAACTCCAATTATATCCAGGAAGATTAATTGTTGGGGGCAAATCCTTGCGTGGGGCCAAAAGGGAGTTATAAATCATTCAGTTAGATGATCAGATAATTTTCAAGCTCCTGTGGGTTTCAGAAAATGGACAAGAATAGCTTAAATCTGTCTCTTTCACAAAGAACCAGTAGCTTGTGATAAATTAGAATCTGTCTTTTTCCCCTCTCCAGTGATCTGCCTGGATGTGGGTGAAATGTCCACTAGTGCTAATTTAATTGAAAGTGGAACCCTCTACTGCCTGCAAGTAATTCACATTTTTCAACAGCAGGTAATGGCAATAGTGAAAGTGTCTCCTTGCTATCAGGTCATTTTATTTTTAAGTCAATGACAATGGAACCATTATGTACCAGCTGATGAGAGTTTAATTTGTTTAAGTACAGAAGAGGATTTATTAGCAGTAATATGTTAGTATTACTATGGCCCTGTACTCATAGCTCTTACATATGCATTAGACAATTTCCCCTAATCTAAGCAAATCTAAACTAATCTTGGTAGATGCATAAGTGTGGACTTCATTTTTCTTTCATTGAGAAAAGTGTTAATTAGAAGACACTTACTGGACCTAAAGCAGAATAACTTAGAGAATCAGGTCTCATACCTTTTGTCTAATCTGAATATTGCATGAATATGATCATGATCCTAGGCATAATTAGGGTCACGGAATATGACTAATTGCTTCCGTGAAAGTGAACCATCCCCCTTAGCAAGGCATGCATCCGTGTCAGCTGCTAAACAGCAGTACTGGAGAGCATCTATGAAAAATCTTCCTGTATTACTGCATAAACAACTCTCATTTCCCCTCACTTAAATATACATGAATTAGAAAGAACTCAGGAAAATTTAGAAAAGTTGGGAACCCCTTGCTCCCACTCCCAGCTTCACCCCCTCACCCCTGACTCCTCTCTCCCCAAGGGGCGCAGGGGTGGGGATGGGGGTTGTTGTGGGTCCACCCCAGCNTGGAACAGGTTAAATATTCTTGCAGAGCTGAAAAAACATTGCCTCTTGTAATTCATGCAATAAGTATTTTGAAGAAGGTGTTTGTTTGTTTGTTTTTCTTGGTCTACACTTTTATGACTGAGACTAGAGGTTCCTCTAACCTTCCTTGAGATGTTTTAATTAGAAAGATGATGGATGAGTTGGAAAATTAAGATCTGGGAGCACAGAAAGCTCTTGAAAATGTTCCCACCCACTGAATCACCGGAACTTGGGATTTGAAAGGAAATATTGGAACAAGTCCATGGTTTTAAAAAAGTCACAGAGGTACTGAAAAAGGTACCAGCTTCTTCAGAGGGGAGTGGATCAGTGCGTTTTGACCACTTGTACTTCTGGATCTTGTTCCATTCCACTTGTTTGAAATTTGATGGACTTTTCTAGACAGAACCTAGATTTGACATGATATTGTGAATCTCATTGTCTATTTTGGTTTCAGTCTTCTGTTAAGAAAGTCCGAGCAGTTATAATAATGATTAAAGGATATATACACACACATATACATTTATATATTCATATTTAACTAGTCTTACCCAACTGTACGCAAACATACACATTTGGTTGTGAACATTTCATCATATGCTTTTCACCTCAGAATGAAAGTTTGTTTCAAGTATTGAAAAACAGCTTCTATTGGAACTGTTTTTTCTTGAAAATGAGCTTGAGAGGCTACTAAGAAATCCCTATAGCTGGTTTCTATGTCAATGAGATTACTTTGATGCAGAATTGGGGGCCACATTCTGATGTAATTTACTTTCCATTGAAGCTGCTGGATTTACACCTGAAAAAAATAAGATCAGAATCTATATCCAAATTATCTTGGCAATGAATATTTTAGCCTTTTCAAAGATGCTTTTGAAGTTATGCTGTTGTGTCTATTCAGTAAATAAAAGAGAAGTTCTTTATTCTGTGTTGTCATTCCTGTCTTTCACACAATAGTCATTTAAAAGAGAAAGAGAAATGACAAGTAGCACCATCTTGCCAGACTGCATCCCTGATATTTTCTTTTTCAGTTTTACAATGGATTTTGAAGAGCAACATATTTATTATGATGTAAAAAGAATCAAAATTACTGAGTGATCTTTCTAGGTATTCAAACTTTTGGATTTTGTAACAAGATACATAAAAATGAGTAATTTCTACAGAAGTTATAAATTTGAAAATTAAATTATCTGATGCAGTGTAGTAAGGTTCTAGTCTTCAGTTTTGTTTAAAATGTTCAGGTGAGAAAGCAAGACAGGTTAGTACAAAATAGCTCTAATGAAGAAGACAATTTGTTTGCCAATTAAGCATAGGTAATCCTGAATAAATATAGCCCCCTGCTCCAAATCATCTTGATACACTTAAATGTCTTACTGGCTATAGATACTCATGAATAACAGCATGAGGACCCTAACATGATACTTTTAGTTAAAGGCAAATATTCCATACTCATTTGATAGCCAGTTTTTCTTTTTCTTTTTGCCATTGCTAACAGTTTCCTCGTCCCATCACCTAATCTTTCAGGAACCTAATTCCAAGTAAAATTTGCAACTTTGCAACTTTTAGAGATAAAGTTAACATGAAACTCTCTGTTCAAGCACTTGAATAGACTTTTTTGAAACTGAGCTTCATATTCACACCTGAGACCCTCTACTGAGAAGGTGTCCTTTTCCCTTAAATATTAATGTTTATTTCAGTCCTTAAATACTAAGTATCTGGGGAATTAATATGCAGACATGTGACTTCTACTTCACCCCACAGTCAACAAGAACAATTCTCCCTTATTTTTAAAAGGAACCAAACCAAAATAATTTTTAAAAGCTAATAGATCTCTTGTCTCTAATGACAAGTTACTGACCAGAGCAAAGCAAGTGTGTCGGCAGCAAGGAGTAGTTTAGAAGATTTCAGAGATTTTCTTTGTTAAGGAACACAATAGAAGAAGAAGAATGCTTTGCATACTGATCCCTGTCTTAAAGCAAACTGGCCAGAGGAAAATAATAGTTTTGATACACCAAAGAATAATACTCTTTCCTAAGTGATGATGGTAGTTGGTAGCTCTTGGAACAACCCAAGTCCATGATTCCTGAGTCTAGGTTCAATTTCATTTTCTTTTATTATGTTGATGCTCCAAGCTAGATCAGAATTTCTCAAACTTCTTCTTTTTTTCTTTTATTTTATTCCCAATCAAAAAAAGCACCTAAACACCTAAAAAATATAGTTATCTTTAACTTAGCAGTTAGTTAAAAGTCTATGGACCATTTTGTGCACTGTGTTCATTCACAGGGATGGTATTTAAAACATTTTTTTAGTCACAAAGAAGAGGTCTGAGTTGCTACTGCTTGATTTTTTTTTTTGCTCCATGAGTAACACAATGAGGAAAATGGAGTAGATGGTAACTCTTGAGACCTCCTTTTGTGAATATTTCTCTGAATTACTGCAATGAAATATGCTGCATAAAGCTGCACATTTGTTTTCAAATGTCTGTTTTATTTAAAGAACATTGAAACAGGCAAAAATAAACCAGTTTAAGGATTTTATTCAGTTTCTTTGAATGTCACTACTTACATGATAGAAGTGTCACAGCTGACACAAAGGCCTGGTCTGAATTCTTATTTTGTGTGTGCTGCATTGTATCAGTGGACAATATTAGTATTAGCTTAGTCTTAACTCTACCACTTTTTTTTTTTTTTTCTTTTCCCTTTTTTTTTTTTTTTTTTTTTTTTTTTTTTTTTTTTTTCAAACCCCAGGCTATTTCAGAGTCAATCATGGGTCAAGGCTGGTTATTTTTCCAAGAATGAGTGGCAAATAAACCCAACTGGGATAAATCATATTACTTCCTCCTGGTGACCTGCAGCCCAGGAATCCCAGTGTGACAAAGAGCATAGAGGTAGAATAAAAAATTCAGAGCTCCCTGTTTGGGATAGCATTCTTCAGATTGATTTATATTTTCATAATCCTCTTTGGAGCTGGATGAAGTGTGGCATATGTTTAATAGAGGAAGATAGAATGTAAAAGCTTTTTAAAGGGATTAAAATGATACACTAAAATTCTAGGAAATGCCATGAGCCTAACTCATATTTGCAAGCATTACAATTTCATACACAAATCCATATTTCCATGAGATTGAAGGGAGTCAGCCCTGATCCTGCTTAGGAAGCTCTGATACATGTTTTGGACATCATCCTTCTGAGTCATGGCAGGCCAGAAATGGTTCATAAGCAATATTATGTGAACCAATTGGAAAGTCCAGATTTTCAAAAGCAGACACTATATGAACATTCTTGGCCAATAAAAAGAGTATGTTCCTTTGAGTACTTCTGCTTCATTGCTTTTAATATTTGTTCTCTCAAAGCTGTATTAATGTTTGTAATCATTTGACCCTGAATAGAAGGACATCAAGATGAGAGTTAAACATGGGAAGGATAATTCATTTTCTTTTGAAAGTACACTGCTCAGATCTTTCTTCCTGGGCAGCTTTAAATGCTTCAGTAATGATGTTTACATAATTTTCTTTGATAAATGAAAGAATGAACAGAACAGATTTTTTTAAAATCCCCCCCCCCTTCATCCTGAATTAAATAATTCTGCTTTCTCATTAGTAAGATGATACTTTTTAGGCTATCCTCTTACCAATGCTTCTTAGACTTCATTTATCCTCTTTCTGAACATTTAATCCTACATTAAGAAAAAAAAAAATTCCCATGAAATTAATGGACATCATGAGAAAACTGTGCTTTTAAAAAATCCATCTCTTTCACATGGTAGACTGTGTTGTAGGTCCTTTAATTTTAAGCAGACAGATTCAAATTATTATAGTCCTGGCTTCAATTTAATTTTTCTTTTTAGTTCCATTCCACAAATCTCCATATATGGAACTGATTTAATTACTTGTTTTCTTCTTAAACTCCTTCCTGTTAATCCATTATCTTGTTTTTCTCTCAGAAGGGAAAAGTCCAAGTATAGAGGCAAGGGAGTGCTAAGGTTCCCCTTCTCTATGATTTAGATCTTTAGATAGCTCATAGTTGCCTGTAAGAGGCTGCAGTAAAATGTAGTTAGTGACCATTCTGTGTGTAGACTGAGAAGTTTAAACAGATTAAGAAATACCTAATAGACCCTAGACTTAAACAGCAAGTTCAGATTTGATCCACTGCAATGAGCAGAAGGAGTTCATTATCCGATATGCCAACAGCAGAATCGGGCAGGTTGTTTTGTGGGCAATTTCTCTATGGAAGGTCTGTATCTTCTGTTGCCTGCCTTTCTCACCAAGGAGGAACAACTTGTATTCTTTCTAGTCTGTGCTGACTTAATCTCACTATTCACCTAAAATCAGTGGTGTAATTTGAAGTCCACCTTATTCCTGATGATTAATTGCAAAAAGGAACAATTTTAGCCTTGAGATTTGAGGATCTGCCCATGTATTAAAATTAAGACACTGCCAAGCTATGACTTAAAAATTAGCTGTACAATATCAGTCTGTGAGCTGTGGTGAGTCTGTTTTATTAATTCCACTATGTGTTCAGTGATGCAAGAAGAAGACCAGGCTGACCAAACTTCTGTGACTGCTTTGTGTTGTGGATGTATGTAGAGAGAATTGCAAAGAAACAGTTGCCTAAAGGAGGAGTGAGAAATTCAGGTGCAACTCACATTTTAAGAACCCTGAAGTATCTTTTTTGGCCTTCAGCTGTGACACCAGAAGGGTATGGTCTTCCATGAGCCTTTGCCGGCATCCTGCACAAGGCACTAGGTTTAGCCTAGTAGATCAAACTTAAGAGTGGACACAGTCCACTTTTGAATTGTACATTAAGATGAAAGCCAAATCAATAATTTCATCCTGAGTTCTCTACCATATTCACATTTAGATATACTGATGAAGTAAAACCATAACATGCTCCATATGTTTATTCCTTCTACTTTAGAAGGTCACTTTGAACTGTGTATTTTTATAAGAGCTTTTACAATGTGCACAACACACCAGAATGTTTGAATATCCTTTATACGGGAATAATAAGTATTAGAGCTAGGCAATGCTTTCATGAGGAAATACTTCTTAGATAAAACTTTTTTGGAAAAGTTTTCAGGATCTTCATCTAAATTTTTCAATTTCCAAGCAAAGATACACAGACACACAAAAACCAAATCAACCAAGCTAGAATAAATACCTATGTGTTGCTTAAGGACAAGAGATTACGGGAAAAGGGATTCAGAGTAACAGAGAATTGTTGCAGGGATTTTTTTCCCCAGAAAAAAACCCCAAAAATAATAATATGCTTTTAATAATTGTTATATTGGTGTTTGTTCTTGAAAACTGAAACATTAGAATTTACAAGTAACATACTCATTTGTAACAGGAAATTCACACCAAGCAATTGATCTTTTCTTATCTGCTGTGTTTGACATTTTTTCATCATCATTTGTATCATCTTTAAACATAGTTTTTAAGAGCAACATAACTGGCAATTTTTATGAAAACTCTGAAAGATTTTCTCAATTAAATAATAACCATGATCATTTGAATTTTAGCTTATGAAATTTAAACTTAAATAATCTTACTCTAGGAAGTATTTGGTTTGCCTACTTTAGTCATAAAAATAGGACTAGGAAAGCAACTCAATAATTTGTCAAGTTCCTCCTTGTTCCCTAGGGCAGGATAAACTATACAAGTGCTATTCCTGACAGATGCTGTCTAACTTGTTCTTCAAGATATCTAAGGAGAACTTCACAACATCCCCAGGGAATTTGTTTCAGCATTTTACATTTCCTCTTAAAAGCTTTCGCATTGCCTCTTCCTGAATCATTCCTTCTTCAATTTAACCTCACTGCTTCCTTTTTTATTCACAATAGGCACAGAAAACAGCTTTTTTATTCCTTTTGCAGCAACCTTTTGTAGCAACAGACATTTTGAGTCCATTTACATAGGCTCCATCCAGTCTTCTTTAAATTGAGCAGCTCCAGCCATTTTAGTCTTTTCTGGTTGGGAATGATTAATGGTTCCCTGGAAACTCTTGTCCTCCCCCAAACTGATTTATGCCTAACTTGAAGAGTAAGGCCCAAACTGGAAAATTTACTTCAGCTAAGATGTAACAACATGCCAGCAGTGGGAGATGTTACTCTCTTGCAGGCTGTATTCTCATTTGTGTCATCTAATAATCACTTCATGGACTGTTTGTAGGTTAGAACCAGAGTTATGGGTGTTTATTAGCTTGTAAATCATTTAAATATGTTTTAGTTTTTATGTATCTGCTTAATTTATTCATTAATTTATTTATTAATTTATTTATTTTTATATCTATTTCTTTGTTTATTATGTATTTATTTATTGGGGAGAACAGTGATGAGTGGCATTCGTCAGGGGTTGGTATTGGGACTGGCACTGTTCAACATCTTTGTCACCAACATGGACAGTGGGATCGATTGCATGCTCAGCACGTTTGCAGACAACACCAAGCTGTGTGATGTGGTCAACACACTGGAGGGAAGGGATGCCATCCAGACGGACCTTGACAGGCTTAAGAGGCGGGCCTGTGTGAACCACATGAAGTTCAACAAGGCCAAGTGCAAGGTCCTGCACATGGGTCAAGACAATCCCAAGCACAGCTACAGGCTGGGCAGGGAATGGATTGAGAGCAGCCCTGAGGAGAAGGACTTAGGGGTGTTGGTGGACAAGAAGCTCAACACAAGCTGGTAACGTGTGCTTACAGCTCAGAGAGCCTACCACGTGCTGGGCTGCATCAAAAGAAGCGTGACTAGCAGGTCAAGGGAGGTGACTGTGCCCCTCTCTGCTCTTGTGAGACCCACCTGAGGTACTGCATCCAGCTCTGGGGCCCCCAACATAAGAAGAACATTGAGCTTTTGAGTGAGTCTAGACGAGGGCCATGAAGATGATCCAGAAGAGGCTGGAGCACCTCCTCTGTGAGGACAGACTGAGAGATTTGGGGTTGTTCAGCCTGGAGGAGGCTCCAGGGAGATATTATAGCAGCCTTCCAGTACCTGAAGGGGACCGACAAGAAAGCTGGAGAGGGACTGTTTACAAGGGCATGGAGTGATAGGACAAGGGGTAATGGCTTTACACTGAAAGAGGGTAGATTTAGCTTAGATGTTAGGAAGAAATTCTTGACTGTGAGGGTGGTGAGGCACTGGAACAGGTTTCCCAGAAAAGCTGTGGATGCCCCATCCCTGGAAGTGTTCCAGGCCAGGTTGGATGGGGCTTTGGGCATCCTGTTCTAGTGGTAGGTGTCTCTGCACATGGCAGGGGAATTGGAACTAGATGATCTTTGAGGTGCCTTCCAACTCAAACAATTCTATGATTCTTTGATGTAAATAATAGTTATTTAGAATTCTAGGAAAGAGAACCATTTTTATTGGAGCCAAAGAGTGTTTTGCAACTAAGTTTATTATTATCCAAGTTTTTGAGAGATTTCAGAGATAATGAATATAGAGATCTGAAAAATGAGAGATCATAACATTTCTGAATATCAGTCTACAGTTTTGAAGGTTACATTTTTTCATTCATTACATCAGCCATGGTGACCTTGATGAAATGTTTAGCTTGATGTAGTTTTTCACTCTGTGGAGCTACAGCCTGTGTGCCTAGGAACCTTGCCTTGCAATAACTTGTAATAAAGACTAAGGAGGTACATACTTTTTATCTTTACATCTTATTATTTGAATCATATGCACTCGCCTCATGTAATTCTGGGAAAATCTATTAGATTTTAAAATACAAGCTCCTCGTTTGTATTGTTGGTGAAACAGAGCTCCAAGTATAATCCTGTCATATTCACAACTATGGAAAAGTTCCCATTCTTCCTTTGCTGTCCTACATGTGCAGAAAAAGTTGTACAGCATCCATCTTATCTTTTTTAATAATTGTATTTTAAATTATGGTTATTTGTCAAATACTCTTAAACCTGTAGCTGCAGATCTATAAGTATCATGACCTGCCTCCACTGGAAAGGGCTGATGTAATTAGAAAAAGGCCTATATCAATCACTGAGATAATGGGTGTTCTCTCTCTATCCCTCTCTCTCTCTCTCTCATCATCAATTGCCTTGAGTATTTTAGACAAAAGATCAGACAAACCTACCTTCTTTTAGCTACAGTGCTGCCATTGCTATTAATGGAATTTTAAATCTTCTGTTAGGCAAAATGTTCCTAGTGAGATTAGGAATTTGCAAATGCCAATTAAGAAAAGCCTTATTTATGTAGTCTCACAGAATTAGAATGGATTTAATAAATGTGGTAAAAGTTGACATGCCTGGTACAGAGTGATTCTTCTGGAATTAGCTATATGAATTAGGAGTGTTCCCCTTTTAGTCTCACTGTGACTTGTAAACATCATGCATCTAATTGCAAATGTAAGTTTAAAAGCTCCCTTATTATTGCTATTATTTCTAAAAATGCTTCTAAAGATGTTGAAAACACCAGGGCTAGCAAGATACAGAATATTTCCTACTATCAACAGGAGATATCCTACGATCAGTAGTTACCAGGAGTGACTAACATCTAACATCTCTCATAAATTGATTCTTAGAAGCTGATTCAACAAAACACAACAGTATAATAAAAACATCTGCTAGAACTTAATCTTTTGCAGAATAATAATAAATTTAAGTATGAATTTAAATATGTTTGTCCACACTTATGGACAAATTGGTTTGACTTTTGAAACTGAAGCTGGTGTAGCCCTGCTAGAATTAGTGAGAGAAAACAGGACTGTGCTGAACAGTTTTGATGATGCACGTCTCTGAGTTCTTTGAGGACTGAGCCTTGCTCCAGGATAAAGAGAGAAAACCTATTGCAGGAAATTATCATCTCTCCTGTGTGTCAAAAGCCAAAGAATTTCACTCTGGTTTTCCTGCATCAAGCCTAATCACTAACTGATTGGTATCTTCCCATTTTCAGAGGAACATAAAACAAATGCCACGCAATTTCTGTAATGACTGTACCACAGAGCAAAAATGCTTTGCCCCAAAGTTACCCCAACTAGTCTGGTGAAATAAAAATCCTTGTTAGATCTCACTTTAAAATGTGAGTAGATTTGAATATATGAGTACCAGAGATCTCATCAGACTAGGTTTAAGCTCTAGTATATTCTTTGGTGCGAGCCTGTGTAAACTAGCCATAGCAGGAGAGGTAGCTTACCTGCAGGTAGCCTAGATAATGAAGAAATAATTGTCCCCAGTGGTTCTTCAGACAGAAATAGTGTCTCCCAGGTGGATGAGGAGAAGAACTTGCAATTTATCCATTTCTCTCTGAATTCAAAACACTGTCAGTGGTCAGGTATTTTGTAGGCCAAAAAGCCAAAATGGTTGATGATTTCTCACTTTCCTCACCCATACATATTTATTTGACAGAAATGTCCTTAGGATTTATGTTGATTCTGGGAAGATTTTCATACAATGACATTAATATATAAACAAAGTCACAAGGAACCACCTTTTTTCAGATAGATTTTCCTTTTGCAGAGACAAGACAAATAAATAAAAGTTTCCCTACATTTCTCTGGCTTGAGTTTTCAGCTCTTCAACAACAGCCAGATGATACCTTTAGCCTGTTGGCCTATGTCAACTCCAATGGTGAGCCAAAATGATCCTTTGACAATGATATAGGATGATTCTTCACACTTTAAAGAGTACAAGTGTCTTACAGCTGCATCATTTCTCAAGAGTGATTTTCTTATTGGTGAAGCAGTGCTTGACTTTGCTACTGTTCTTATCTTTTGAAAATGTTAGGCATTGGTAATAGCCTTTCCAGGTATGCAGAGAAATGCAAAAGATGAAAAATGCTTGCAACAGAATGCTTCTGAAACTCAACATTTCAAACTTTATGAGGCAAATGTTGCTTATCTCTTCCTGATAATGAGCACATTTGTTATCAAACTGCACAAAGGCCACCTTATAAAACATACTGAAGATGTGTCAGAAATTTGCAATTTGTGGCTTGGCCTATTGACCTTATCCCACTTTTATGTTTTAAACATTTTCTCCAAGTTTAGTGTTACTGCTGGTGAATGGATTAATACAACATTATTTCTTATTTTGTTACTGCTAAATGTTAACTTTATTCATATGGCATATAATTACCTTCAAACAGAATTCAAAGCTAATAAATAACTGAAAGTCTCCTTTTGTCTCTCTCTCTTAAAAATCTGTGTATATGTGTGTCTGTATATGTCTGCATGTGTTTCTGCAGTATCTGCTGCCATTTAATAAGTTACAAGAACTCAACTTGGTGTAATGACAGCACTTCTGGAGTTTGGATTCATTTAGCAATGAATCTGAATTCCCCCACTAGTCTTTGTCTTACAGTCATGGGCAGTGGAAAACTGATTTGAACAACCTCTGGCAGAATTCATTGGTTTTGAGACTGTTAAGGACAGAGTTGGCTGTAACCTTAAGTCTTGAAGGTAGAAGACATCTGCCTGGTGAAGTCATTCACTACTTACCAGAAAAGGGTATTTCTGATAAATTCTAGCTTGGCTTTTTGTTCATTTTCAGCACAGAAAGTGTTCTCACCTACATTTTTGTAATGGTTTATTAATGCACTCTGACTCTGGATGTTGGAGCGTTTTAATGTTGCTTGATCTGAGTGCTGCTTTTGGCACTTTTGATTATAATAGCATCCCACTTGATCATGTCTAATGTTCTCTGGTCTTAGCTGGCTCTACATTTTGAGTTCATTTCAATCCTATTTGTCTAACACATATTTTTTTGTTTGTTTGTTTGCTTTTTTTTTTTTCTTTTTTCCCCCCATTAGGAGAGTTCCTTTGGCATCCTTTGCTCAGAAGTTATTTATGGGAAGGTTCTTTCACCAATTCAGTTCTGAACACTTTGTTTCTGCACAAGAGATGCCCCTGAAAGCAAAGATGAACGGGAAGGCTGGGTATTTCCGAAGAACCAAGAGGAACGTGTGTGTCTTTTTACAGAATTCCCCCTTGACATCTCACTTTTGAGTCCACTGATTTTAACAACCACATGGCTTTACTTTGCATAGTAATATGATACATTATCATAATTCATATTCTACTTTCTGTGTTGTGAATACTTGATTATATTTCTGTGAAATGCAATAGTGTGAAGAACCACAGCACATTGAGGGTATAAAAAAATTCCTAGTAATTTCTAAGGGAAAAATATACACTCACAAAAAATCCTAACCCCCAGGAAATAATAGAGAACTGAAAAAAGGAACCTTGGCAAGACTGATGATTATTTTGAGTGAGACAGCAGGAAACAAAGGTTTCATAAAGCAAGCAGGGCAGTATATCACACCTGATACACAAGAACATAGAGGCAGAGGTTTTCTTAGCAGGTGGATCACAGCTATGTCTTCCTGTCAGGAGGAAGAGACAGTGCTTATGCTTGGACTTAGGCCCAGAAGACTAAGGCGGAAAAAACTAGACAGTCCATGCTGCAAGGCAAATAGATGGCTTATTGCAGTCCAGAACCTTGTAGGAAGCATTACAGTCCTCTACCCTGACCATCTATATCATTTGATTTTCTCTTAAAAAGTTATGGGGAAGGCAAGGGGAAAGAAATTAATGGTTTCTAAAGGGGCATACTTTGTTTTGGGTAAAAACAAGAAGGAGAAAAAGGATTTTATTAGAAGGACTACAAAGTCAATCAAATTCCTTATAGTGGAAAATTAAACATGTGGCCTTTAAACATGTGAAAATAATCTAAAAGTGTCAAGTCACATTAAAAACTATCCCATGAAACAACTTTGAGTTCAGAGAAATGGATCAATAGACAGAAAGAAGGCAAGAAAATTCAAAGCCAAGCTGTGAGACAGCGAGAGTGAGCCTTGCCTTGTGAACTGTACTGCATCAGAAAGACAGGATCAGACGCTAGCAAGCTGCACTTCCACAAGGGATTAAATCAATGTGTTTTGATCAGTCCCTTTGAACTTTTTGAGGTTCTCCTGCCTTCTCTTAAAATATTGTCCACATCACAGGAATGATGGATGCATTTCTTTTGATGAATTTGACATTGCTGTGTTCCAGCTTTAACCCTCCTTACCATGCTAAAGAAGAGGCTGGGGCAAACCTTTTGGTTCCCTTGAACAGCAAAAGGAAGGACCATGTTGCAGCTCCAAGCAAGTCCATGTAAAGTTATTAGGAAAGGTGACAGTGGAAAGCAGGAGGAGGTGAAAACAAGTCACAACATGGGACAGACAGTTGATTGCACTTGGCAGCCCATATGGGTTCATGCACAAGCAGTATGAATACTACATGGTAGTATTGTGGAACCAAGGATCTGAGGGGCAATGTGTTCTTCCCCCAGGCAAGTGAGTGCAGAGAGGTGAAAGAGTGTTTGTAATGGCCTCCAATCTCTTTAGAAATTAGAATGTCTTTCCTCAGGCTGCACACTGAAACCTGCTTCATCAGAGCAGTCATGCATGAAGCTTTCAACAGATTACTCCTGTGACAGTTTCTCGCTTCAGGTTTTCCAGTTCAAAGATGAACTGAAATTACAAGATCAACATAGAGAAAATTTTCCTTTTGGTTTGAAGACAGGATTAGTAGCCTACAAAAGAATTAGACCTGTCCTTAATTACCTCTTATCTCCATATCCTCTTGTTTTAAGTGGCCCAGAAAACCACGTTCATGGCTTAAGGGGCCTCTTTCTGAGTGAGAAAGTATTTTGGCACCTCAACAGATTAGCTGTAGTATTTTCAGAAACACAACGCAAAGACACACAAGCTGGATGTCTACTTATGGGGTTCATGTTTTGACCAAATAAGTAAACCTGTTAGAAATTGTAGTTTCATTGACGTTTTGTCTTGGAAAATATTGACTTTAGACAAGCAAAACCATTTGTAATGGTTTTGTAGTCTGGACCAGACAATTGTTAAATAGAAAGTCTTTCATGTCAGGTGAAACAGTCAAGTACCTGAACTACTACTGACCTATAGGAATACATTCTTCCCTTCCCTTCCCTTCCCTTCCC
>VXBL01002961.1:65772-86011 GCA_013400195.1 Aramus guarauna
AAAAAAATCAATTTCTACATAATTATGAACTTTAGGGATGGTTACATTAAATAACCAAAGAGCAATTCAGAACTTTCTAATTCAGGTAACTGAAGCTGTCTTTAAATAATAGCTGTCTCCTATGGGGAAAAGGTAGTAATGAGATTATATCATTAGCACAAAGATTAATATGATTTCAAGAAGATATTCCTGGCCATCAGCTTAATATAAAGACATAGAACTGGAAAGTAATCATCTGACTCCAGAAATATCTAATGGCTTTGTCAGAAATTATAACGTCAGCCATGGAATTCAATGACAAAGTCTTCAAGAAAGCTGAATGTAGAAGCAACAAAGCCACACATTTTGTAGTGGCTGACGATTGCTCTCCATGGCCAGAACTGATACACATGACAACAACCTGGTGTAGAAAAAGCAATTTGAAGGAACTTGTAAAACACGTTTCCTTCGGGTTACCTGGTGAGTTTGTTTCAGCTAAATGCTGGCAGTTTATTTCTGAGTTGTCAATATTACTACAGTAACATTTAGTCACACATAGGGGCAGCTACCTACCACACACCAGCAAAGGCACAGGCAGAGCAATCTGTGCTGACAGTGAGATGAGCGGCAGAGAAAAAGGAGAAAAACTTGCTCTTTGTACATAGGCGAGCTCCTCACATTATTGTTGCAAAGACTGGAGAGTATATATCCCTAAATTTTGTTTTACTGTATAGGTTAAACACTTCTTGTTCATAATTATAAGAAAAGGAAGTAGGGAGAGGGTAGGAGAAAGGAGGAATTTAAATCTTTAACACATTTCAAAGAAGTCAAGGTGGAAGTGAAGAGACCCAATAATCATCTGATATTAAATAAAAGCTCAATATGGGTGCTGCTTCCACCTTTGAAATTAAAATAATTGGCTATGGTTTTCAAAGACAAAAGTTCTTTCCTGGGGAAATGCTGTCCAACTGATAGTAGTAAGGGCTGGAAGAAAAAATGACAGTTGTTCTTACTGAAAGAGCAGCACTAATGAAACAGGTTCATGGAGTGTGTATAATACTAACCAGTGGTTATGTCTCAGGAATCTTTTAATGGTTATATTTAAGGAGCATTTGGGAAATGGTTTGCTACATAAGAAAGCTCAGTTGTTGCTTTACATCTTACGTAGCTACCAATGTTGTGTTTGTAGACAACTGAGCTCTACCAAACCATATGATCAGAATTTATTTGCTTTCTGATATCTTTGAACATTCTTGAAACATTTTAAAGCTTTTTTTTCCCCCTAAATTTTATTTTGTATAAAGAGAAATATGGAAGTCACTGCTTGTATTCCAAGCAAGTAAAATGATATTTGTTATTTTATTATATCACTGCTTCCTTGCATATTGCAAAACTGTAACACTATGTAGAGTAACTTACCTTTATTTGTGACATAATGGGCTTGCTGTTAATTCAATCAGCAGAGAAGCTGGTAAATAAGGCACTTAGCTGTCTTCCCTCCTTATGGATTTATCAGCCTTATTTAAGGCAATTGAACTGCAAAGCTGGGGGTTGTTTCTGCAGACACTTTCTCTGTTCAAAATGAGATGTAGAAGCTAAAATTCTCCAAGCAGCTAACTTGTGGGTTTGAAATGCATGGCGCTCATGAACTTTATGTGAAAACGCACAGCTACACTATAAATTTTTTTGAAAGGTGAAAGCAGAAGCTCCTGCATATGATAAGATAGTGTTAGAAGAGCCCTCATATTAGATTTTTGTCTAGGCCTTTGAAGTCAAATGCAGTCTGATCTTCACCTCTAAGTCAGATTTATATTTACCTCTTGCACGCTTATTATTTCCCTGCTGTTTTTCAAATATCATCACTTGCCTTTACCCCATCCAAGAGGCGTGCATGTGTATGACTGAGACAAGCTATTAATCTGATCTACAGACTGTTACATCTGGAGAAAAGAAAAAAAAAAGAAACAAAAAAGAAACGAAAAAAAGAAAAAAAAAAAGAAAAAAAAGAAAGGCATTTTCATTTTGGTCTGGGTGATTTTCTGTTAGTTTCCTTCAACATGTTAAGACCAGTTCTCTTGGAATGGGCTCAGGCATTCTCTTTACCTGCGTTGTTACCAAACAAGTTGTTTTTGAGAAGTTGAAGAGAGTTCAGCTGGGAAGAAGAGAAGCACACAAAAAAAAATAATAATAAAAAAAAAAAAAAAATTAAAAAGCCCAACAAAACCAACTGTACTTAATTTACAATATTTTCAACTTGCAAAGGCTGTCTGATATTCCACCTAATCTTCTAACAAAGTGATTTCATAACTGTTCTGTGTAGCAACGTTGAGCTGATGGTGCTATGGGACTCTTAAATCAGGTTTTCATTGTTTTAGTCAGTCTGAATTGGTGCCTAGATGTTATTAAAGTCCAATTCCTTGTTTATTATAAACAAAGATTAGAGCTGTGCAAAACTCAGCCTTCACAGCATTTGTAGATAAATTTTCTTTGATTTCATGATTTGTGGATTCTCTGCCTCCCCAGATTTGCTTTCTGCTTGACATTTCAATCAGCCTACAAGCTGTAGGTAATCACAGAATCACAGAATGATTTGGGTTGGAAAGTCTTTAAAGATCATCTATTTCCAATTCCCCTGCCATGGGTAGGGACCACCTCCACTAAACAAGGTTGACCAAAGCCACATCCAACCTGGTCTTAAACACTTCCAGGGATGGGGCATCCCACAGCTTCTCTGGACAACCTGTTCCAGGGCCTCACCACTCTCTTTGTAAAAAAATTTCTTCCTAATATCTAATATAAATCTACCCTCCTTTAGCTTAAGACCACTACCCCTTGTTCTATTACTCCAAGCCCCTGTAAACAGTCTCTCCCCAGGTTTCCTGTAGTAGTAGAAGGCTGTATAACGTCTCCCCAGAGCGTCCTCTTCTCCAGGCTGAACAATACCATCTCTTTCAGCCTGTCTTCATAGGAGAGGTGCTCCAGCCCTCTGATCATCTTCGTGGACTCCTCTGGAATCGCTCCAACAGCTCCATGTCCTTCTTATGTTGGGGACCCCAGAGCTGAACATCTTAGTCCAGGTGGGGTCTCCCAAGAGCAGAGCAGATGGGCATAATCACCTTCCTTGACCTGCTGGTCATGCTATAATGGCTATATTAGCTGGGAAAAAAGACTCATTCACCCACTTAGAGGCCAACAGTGTATTCAAGACTATAAATACAGAAACGATAGGCATCAGAGAGGATTGAATCAAGTCTCATGTCCTTCAGATAAGGAAATGACATGGCCACTGAGAACTTGTAGAGTTCATCAATTGCTATGGTCATCCAAGAGATAAAGACATGATCACATTTACCAGGCCTGTTAGGTCTATTTGGAAATTTACAGTAGAGACAGGGTGGGGGTTTTCTTTCTCAAGAAAATTGTGTTTTCCAGAAATTGTGTTTTTTATTAGTCAGAAGTGTGACTTTCCTTCAAAAGTTCCAACTTTTCATCAAAGCAAACCCAGATCATCTAACATGACATAATTTTGAGGAAAGAATAAAAATGTCCTGGGAGACAAAGGAGAGGCAAGAGATAATGAAATATTTTCCTCAGAAAATTAAGATTAAGGGGAAAAAAAAATATCTTCCCTGTCTCACTCACCTCTTGCTCACACATTGGAGTATAAGTCCCAGCTCATTCTTTCTCCGTATCCCTGGATCCCATTCATTTGCAGTGGTGCCCTGTGGATGTCCTCCAGCTCTGGGACTACTCCAATCAATGCAAAGCCGAATGGATTGGCCTGATTTGTGTCTGCTCAGACTCACCTGCATCTGAGAGAAGTAAGCCCACAGTAGGAGAAAGAGACTGTGGATTTATATCACAGACAAAATTTCAGATACTTGCGACCCACTTCTTTAAAGAATTATGCTAGAAAGTACTCTCCAGGTCCTGCCTAGAAAGGTGTCTTTCATGAAGTCCTTTATATTCCCATCACTTGGTGGATGGTATCTCATACAATGGGAGAGAATAAATTTGGGAGTTCTGGGAAGACTGGATATATTAGTGCTATATGACACCTTTATTCTTATCTAGATCTGAAGAAAATAGAGACTGATATCCTTTGAAGTAATACTGTCAACATTTAGGAACAGATATTTATAAAAAAGTTAAATTTGTTGGAGCAGCGACCATCTGTTTGATGTATGTTTACGGAACACCTGCTATGAGGAGCTGACTGTCTGCTGCTTAATATCTTGCATTCTCATGATTTTAATAATGGATAATTGTAATAATTTGTATTTTATCTGAAAAGTGAGATGTGTGGGGAATTTAGTTAAGGGAAAAAGCTAAAGCAAATTAAAACAACAACAGCAACACACAAAAAATTATAGGAGGAAAAATTGAGAAGCTCAGTTCATCAGAAACTCTCCTCTGAGCAGCACACTTGTGTTTTGGATTTTTTAATGAAAAGACAGATGCAAGCCCACAATGGAAATGGCATGGACATAGAAATGAAGTGATATCTGAATGAAACTATCTTTCCAGTTGCATTACGGCAAAGCAAAGAAAATCAGCTGACCTTCTTTGACAAGAATAACATTTCATATATAATTTTTGCAAATAACACATTTTGCCACCACAAATTTCCATAATTTATCCACATATATATGTTTGTACTACATAGATAGATAGATAGATAGATAGATAGATAGATAGATAGATAGATAGATATTGTACTAATTGGTTAAGAAAATCCATTGTGTTAGGACAAAAGACTTTTTATCTTTGAAACTCTTTTAACTTTACTGTGGTCACATCTCCACAGCCTTCAGTAATGTTTGAAAATATAAGATCATATCCACTGCTCCCCAAAATCACTAAGAACCATCTTCAATTACAGTAAAAATTACCTTCACAGGCCACTTGCCATTTAAAATGTAGAGTTTTTATAAAGTAAAATTTTTGTCTCACATCAAAGAGTTTCAGAGAAAGAAAAGAAAAAAGGAAAACAAAGATAGTTCTAGGTTGGATTTTAGATTTTCCTCCTAAACCCTAATCAAAAAAATTTAGTAAGGAGAAAACCACAAAATAATTAAAATTTCCAGTGGAAACACAGGTCATGTTATTTTATCATCTTTAGTATGATTGATTTAAATATCTGTCTGTGTATCCTTATTTATTTTGAAATAAATTGATGGAAAGTGTGAAGCATCCAAATGAGACCATAAATGCTAGGCAAATTCTGTTTAGTCACACCAACTAGTTTATCTGAGAACAAGTTTCAGATCTTTGCAAGAGAGAGAAAATTGCAGTTTTACATGCATTTACAGTCCACGTAAAAAAAACAAAACCAGAAACAAAAAAACCCCACGTTTTTATTTGATGGATGTTTTGTATTGCCTTGAATAGGTTACTTATTATTTTTGTCATTTCTGAGTAAAATAGAAATCCAGCATTTTCCAGTTCTAAAAGTGTCAGGGGCAAGTAGCTGAACTAGTAAGTTTTCCAATTCAGTAGAAGTTCTGCTTCTGATTCAACTGTCATTAGAATACTCCTAACTCAATTCCCAGTTGAGTCCAACTAACCTTCACTATAATAGTTTGGGTTTAGTTCCAGTAAAAGAAAAAAATACTGTTTATCGGTCTGAACTCTTTCTGACTCCCTAGCTGTCGGGAACAGTGTAGCAAAGACTTTGAAACACTGAGGGACTGTGGCAAGTGCGAGACCTCGTGTGTTCTGAAAATAAGCAAATATTTGTTTTCCCTGAGTAGTGTCAATGCAGGAGAACATCTGAATTCAAGGACAGATCCTTAGAGGAGGAATATAGGCAGCACGTAAGACTAGAACTAGCCTTATAAATTGATGCACTGTATCAAGAAGGCAGCAGAAAAACTTTGTTTAGACTCTTTATATTCAGGTAGAGTCGAAACTGCAATTGGCCAGCTCCCAAAAGCACCTGGTAAACAAAATGGAGAAACAACAACAGCAACAAAACTCATCCACCTTTGTTGGCTGTCAAAAGCACATCAGAAACAAAAGAACAGTCATGATTTGGTCCACCAAAGGCAGCCTTTTTTTCATACATACACTGTCCACTATAATATCATATAAAACATTCACACCTTCATTTAGACATTCTGAGCAATACTGTTGAATTTAAACTGATTTGGGCAGCTGAAATTAAAAAGTTACTAAAAAGCTATCATGTCTTTGGTTAATATATTCTGTAAAAGACTTCTGCCAGCCCAAGGTCAATTTAGAAATTGAAGCAAATAAACAGAAGAGTGAAATCATAGTTGGCTTAATGAACATTGCAAAGATCCTTTATTACAATGGAACTTGTGATTTTCTTTCTAGGTGCGTTGTTCTTGAACAGGCAACCTTTAATTTCCTTCCCAGGCTACTAAAGGAGGATTCCCTCACCCTTGCTTTGTTTTAAGGATTGTAATTTCATTATAGCTTAATGCATTTAGTGTTTACAGTCACTTACAAAATCCTGCATAAAACACTCACTGTACATTTGGTGTCGGAAAGTAACAGAAGATTGCTGAGGAGGAATATAAACATGTGTCGTGGTTTAACCCAGGGTGGTAACCAAGCACCACGCAAGTGCTTGCTCACCCATCCCCCCAAAGGGGATGGGGAGGAGAATGGGAAAAAAAAGTTTTGGGTTGAGATAAAGACAGCTTATAGCATAACAAAGGAAGAAGAAGGTGATGATGAAGATAACAACAACAGGAATAAGAATAAAATTATTTATGTATGTTTTATATATATATATATGTAACAAGTGATGCGCAAATGTAATTGCGCACCACATGCAGAATGCAGAAGTGAAAAAAGCTCAACCTGATGCCCAGTCTGTTTCTGAGCAGCAATCCCACCTCCTGGCTAGCTTCCCCAGTTATACCCGGAGCATGACGTTCTATGGCAGGGAATATCCCTTGGGCCAGTCTGGGTCAGCTGTCCTGGCTGTGCCCTCCCAGCTCCTTGTGCGCCTGGCAGGGTGTAAGAAGCTGAAAAGTCCTTGATTTAGTGTAGACACAACATCTACCCAGCAACAACGAAACCATCAGTGTGTTATCAACATTATTCTCATCCTAAATCCAAAACACAGCACTATACCAGCTACTAGGAAGAAAATTAACTCTATCTCAGCCAAAACCAGGACAACACACTCAAGTGACCTGCAACTGAGGTGCAGAAAAACATGTATGCCTTGTTAATTGTTGTTTAGCCTTGTGTGTTGGACAAGTAGAACACTTGTGGTTTGAGAACATAGGCTTGTGATAGCTTTAGGGGTATCCTATCAAACGTGCTTGAGATTCCTGCCCTGCTGTGGGAAAGATTAAAGCATAAAGTACATCTGTGTGAATCCCTGAAATACAGGTGAAAACAGCAGGTTTGGTGATCCTCTAGCATGGACCGAGCTCCGCAGTGGCTGCGTCCCTGCTTGTGTGCCTCTGCCAGGGTGCTGCTTCAGGGATCCCCTGGTTGGCAAGGTAACGAAAATAAATTTACTTTGCATTTCATCTGTGGTTTTGTGGTTGTTCCTGCATCCTGCCTGCGCCAGCTCACACATTTCGTAACTTGAATGGTGGTCATTTAAATCCAGAGCATATCTTTTTTTCATCCTTTGAATACCTGAGACACAGTCCAAGTACAACAGACACATAGAGCACCCAAATTTAAAGTAAAATCTTATATTGTCATTACTTATGAGGACTTATTTCAACAGATGACTTTTTTTTTTTTATTACAGTAGTTCCCATCCTATCAGGCCTTTCTGAATGACATCAGTATCTCAGACCTAGACTTTGTAGTTGTGGTCACAGAGGTTGATGAAACTGTTTTGGAACAGATTTTTCAACCTTTTTCAAAAAAATCTGCTTAATTGCATTCAAAGTATCTGCCAAATAGGTGGCTGAGGGTCTAACTCCAGGCTCTGCTCTTGTGCAGATTTCCAATACAATGCCAGGGCAAGACCTTGTGCTGTGTACCCAGTCTCTGCTTAATGGCTCTGTTCCGTTTCATTCCTGTTTTGGAAACAGAAACCGTTAACTTTATTAGGTGCTCAAATATTGTGCTAACAAGGACCAATAAACACTTCAGTTTTAGCACTGTAAGAGACTAGTAGGTCAAATCATGACAGAGGATGGTAACCCTTTTTTATCTCTCTACATGGAGAGAAGAGTGAAAGAAATGCTTTCCAAACACATCCCTCATGCTATGTAATTCTGATTAGCAGGTGAAGCATGTCCCTGAAGATGCTGCAATGACATAGCCAACATCACATCATATACAAGCCAATCCTCCTTTCTCTCTCTGTCTTATTTCAAAAGAGATAGGCTTATGCATAAAGAACATTTCACTGTGTGAAAGAAAGATATTCTCTTGTTCTGCGATTTATGAGGTGTCATATGCTTTTATGTGTTTTTTTTTTCTCCTTCAAAATGAAAGTATATTTTTATAAAGTTATCATAATGAATTCATACAATTTGTGAAGCACAAGCAATGTTCTGGTCTTGCTCAACCACTTTCATCTTACAAGCACTCGCTGAGGTGTGAGTGATGAAGGCAATCGTCCCAGTTCAGTTCCGAGATCATCATGGAAAGGAGGGAGAACAAGACTCATAAATTGATGTAGTTGCTCTAGGGCCTGAACTGCAGTTTTCAGAAGCTGCAACTCATTCTGTAAGGCATCAAAGCCTGTTGTCATATACTTTTGAAGCACTAACTTTTCCCCTATCTGAGGTATTATTCAAAATTTCCTTTTTGAAATTAAAGAACATCACAATATCTAGACAGTGGATATGTGGCCCAGCAAAATGCTTCTGGCAGACTACGCATTTAGGCTTGCTTTTGACTGTATAAAGAGCTTGGTTATTGCTGGAGGAAAACTCACTGGGTTTACATGCTGATGAAGGAGCTGTTTAAAGACATTGGTTTTAATTGTTTCTGACATGTAGCATGTTATAACTTTTATAAGTGGAAATGTCAGTGCTTGTAAAGAGAACACGAGTCTGATGGGTCACTTTTCTCTGAAACCTCTTGCAGGCTATAAGGCTCTCAGACACAGAATTCCACAAATCAAATTTTGAAAATCACTGTGCTAGGTCCAGCTAATAAAAAGAAGCAAACAACCCCCTGGGTGCATGTATTTAGAGTATAGTGATTGAACCACTCATTTAGAAAGGAGAATTGAGTTACAAACCACTCACAGGGTCCCATTCTGACCACCAGGCTAAGAAATGGCACAGTTCAGTTCAGAAATAACCTTCTTTCAGTGCAGGAAATATTATCAGACTGATACAGAGAAAAAGAAAAAAGAAGCTTCAAGCTGAAGCTCACAAAGGAAGACTTTTGTGGTTTGGACATTAGTAGGAGACTAGTTTGCTGTTTTGATAACAAAACTGTTCTTCAGAAGAACCATGCTCAAAGAAGTGGGATCTTCCCGAAGCAGAAGAAAAAGCCAGCTGCCTTGCAAAAACAAAAGCTGCATAAACAACTGTCGTTCAAGACCAGCTGGCCTTTAAGAGAGGAATATTAAGTGCAGGAGGAACATGCAAGAATAAAACTATGCTATTCTCTTTGCACTCCTGGGACAGAAGCAAAGTGGCTGGCTGCTATGTTCTAAGAGTCAGAGAAACTGTTACTGTTGTGTGGGGGAGTACAATAAATCTGCGTGGTTTCCTCCTTCAAAAATATTGAAGATGAGGGTGGATAGTATGTATACAGACTAGATATGTGACAACACGGTGCCTGTGTGGGTGATTGCAAACAGTCACTGACACAAGAACAAACCTCTTCACAAGAAAGCCCAGAAGAAGAGGTTGCAGCCTTTCTTACTGAAGTGAGTCATCCCAGAGTAAATGTGATTGATAAGAGTTGTGGATAAATAAAATAGCTTCCACATTGCAGAGCTAGCTTGAGGTTATCTTTGCAGCTCTGCATTGTGCCATATATCCGCGGATACTAACAAAGGTTAAAAGAAAATAGTTTTTGCTCTGTCGAGCACCCCTGGAATTGGTTAATTTGGTGTTACATGTTCTTTACTTGCAAATATTTTGAAGAGCTCCAGAAAAAGACTTTGCTGCATTTGTTCTGTACTCCTACCACTGCTTGACTGCAGTGCATTCCAGCATATCATAGTTTTTTGAAAGCCGGAGAATAAGCTATAGCTCAAATATATATAAGGCAACCAGGAAACTGCTCAAACGTGTTCAGGTAGCTATTCCAAATTCAGAGGTGTACACCTACTGCTAAGAGAAGCCAAATCTCATGGACATTAAGACCCATGGTTCTGGTTGAACCCTCTCAATGCTTTCAGTGGTTCCCTCAACAGTCCCTGTGGTGACTTGACCTTGACTCATGCCCACCAAACCGCTCTGTCACCACCCCTCCTCAACAAGATGGGGGGAGAAAACGAGATAAAAAAACTTGTGGGTCAAGATAAGGAGAGGGAGATCACTCATCAATTACTGTCATGGTCAAAACAGGCTTGACTTATGGAAGATTAATTTAATTTATTGCCAATAGAATAACAGGAGGATAATGAGAAAAAAAAACCAATGAAACAAAATCACTGTGTAGTCTTTCCTGCCCTTTCCTTCTTCCTAGATTCTTCTATCTATTTCTTCTGAAAGTGAGATACCTGTTCATTCAAAGAATCACAAAATTACTAAAGTGAGAAGAGACCTCTGGTGATTGTCTGTTCCAATCCCCTGTTCAAAGTAGGGTCAACTACAACAGGTTTCTTGTGGCCACGTATGGTCCCATTTTGAATATCTCCAAGGATGAAGACTCCACAACCTCTCTGGGCTGGTCAGTTCTAGTGTTCAACCATCCTCAGAGTATAAATGTGTTTTATCAAATAGAATTTACTGTATTTCAATTTGTGCCCATTGCCTGTTATCCTTTCATTGAGAGGAGCCTAGCTCTGAACCACTTCTTTCAGGAGATCATACTAATCCATGTTTTGGTGCAGGTTCCTCAGTGTTCCTCCACTGCAGGTCTATTTCTTGTCTCTTTTTGTTTTGTTTTTTTTTTTTTTTGTCTTCACTTGCTTTAATCAAGAGGTGAGATAAGTTCTCCCTCACTCCAATTCCTTCAGGAGTAATTATATCTCTAAAAGATAGTTCAGCTGTCTTTGGTAGTTCAACTGCAAGCTCTTGAGTTTGATTCAGGAACTACTGGGTGAAATTTTATCACCTGTGTTACACGGGTCAGACTGGATGATCACAATAGGGTTTTTTAGCCTCTGAATCTATGATTCTCTTTTTCTCTTTGTCTTATATCCTTTTCTCTCCCAGTCTCACATACCTCCCTCTCCTATCGACCCTGACACAGCACAGATTTATTTGGCTGTAATCCCTGGCTCTAGCATTTCCCTGTGTTTTAAATTAGTACAGTGGGATTAGCTTTTCCCATTCATCTCAGTGGGATATTGGAGAGGCACAATACAACTGTACTGTGAGAGGAGGATGCAGGGAGGGGAAGTATGACAAAACTCATAGGATCTCTTATTTTAGTTTGACTACTAATTAGCAAAGCAATTTACAAAAGCAGAACTGCAATATATGTCACACTCTGGCTCTGTCTACATCCTGTTACTGATGAGTCGCTTGATTCATTGTGCTTTTTTTCTCTCCCTTTCTCTCACCTCCTGTTGTGTGAGCACCAGCTCATCAGAGCCAGTGGCCATTAAGATGTTTCCTTGGTGAGAGCAGAGAAGAGATGCCAGAATCTGGAATTTAACCATCTACATACACTACTTTTCCAGGTCTTTTTGTGTTTATTAGGCTGATGGTGTCAGAAGACTGTTTAGCACTTTGGGACTATTTGATTCAATGGTATGTAATTTTCTGGCCTTCATGGGAACTGTCAAGATTTCTTTTTGACTGACCGAAGGGTGCAGGCCAAGGAATCCTTTCTTCTGCAGTCTGAGTGCATGGAAAAGGCTCCTTGCCTACTGGCAACCTTAGGGAGATGCAGGAATCAAGCTGTGTGAACAGTTTAAAGCACAGATGATCTTGGAGCTTTGTCAGAGCTCACTGTTGTCAATGAAAAGATCATTGGCTTTTCTGCTTGCTTAGGCAGATTAATAAATGCCTAGGTAATAAATGTTGAACTCATTGGGACAAGCACTGTTACCCATGCTGCAGTCAAGTAGCACACAAGGACAACCTCTGTGGTTAAAACACCCTGTGGGCCTGGTTGATCATTTGAAATATGGAATATTTCTTCAATGGAAAACTCATTTTTCAAAGATAAAATTCTAATTTTGCTGGTTTTTTTTTTGTTTGTTTGTTTTGTTTTGTTTTTCCCATTAAGAAATCATTCAATATACCAGGATCTGCTTGGTCCTTTCCTAGATTTAGGTTATGTTTCCTGTCCAGGAAATGAGATCTTACATCATAAATACAGAACAATTTCCATCAACAAAGTGTTCTGGTGATTAAAAAAATGCAGTAATGGGAAATATCACTGTGAGAAAACAATTTCATTGTTGGGACTTTTCCTCATAGTTACAATTAAAACAAGGAAAAACCCTGTTCTGAGTTCTTTTCTTTTCAGAATTCAAATTTGGAATTCAGGCAGTGCTAAACTCTATGAATTATCAGATTATCCACAGTATATCTCTGTAATGAAGCCACCAAATCATCTTCTTTCTCTGAGATCAAAATATTTACCTGAAGCATGTCTGCAACTTCTCCTCTTTCAAAGCTTTGATTTCTCTTTTTAACAAGTTTATTGGATCATCACTTAAATTTTGTCATTTTTAACACTAATTTATGGTTTCTTTCTCACACATTTTTTTCTATGAAAGATGGTCTTGCCTTGGCTCTAATAGGATGGTTTATAAGATGTGTCCAGAGTCAATCCCCTTTAAATCTGCTTACCCCACCACTACGGTGTTGTGCAGCTCAGCATACCACGAGAGATTAGGGTCTCTAAAAGGTAAACATTACCATGCTTAAACATGTTTGGTGGTCTAAATCTAACTTCCTTAAGCATTCCTATTAAAAAAAACCCCATTGACTATTATTATTTGTGAAAAAAAGAAAAATAAAAAACAAAGAGGGTAGCTGTCACTCACCAATCAGACCTACCAGTTGGATTAATATTTTCACTCCCTTCTCCAGTTGTTTTACAAAGAAGGTAAGCAAGGTGAATTTATTAATAAGTATTCTGACTTATTGTTCACACCTTCAAAGCACAGAGTGACATATTAGACATCCAAGGTTTGATTTCATGACAAACAGCCATAAGATATGTTAAAGTAACCCTGTATCTGCACCAAGTAAGCAAAGCTATGGTTCTAGTTCATCTTTCATATTGTTGTGGAGGAGTTCAGATTTTGGTAATGTTTATTGGGTCTTGTGTCTGCTCCTTGGCCATGTTAGGTCAGTACCTTCTTTTCCACTTCTGTTTCCCTCCTACTTATTGTGAGTCTTCATCACTGTCTCCATCTGGCTTGCATTATCAATAAATGAGGTTGGAGGCAAGTGAAACATTTATTGCCAGTCCAGCTTTTTCTCATGTCTTTTCTTGCTTACTTATTTTGCTAGGTGGGTCCTGAGATCTTCAACACTTGCCACTTTGCCTGTAAAACACATTTGTGAATTATGGTGTATGTGTGGTGTGTCTTTTACCTCCATTGACAACTCCGTCAATCAAAACAAATTATGCCAGTATCCTTACCTCACTGTTCTCTTAGAAGTGGTGTATGGGTAAATGCCACAGCAGTCCTGTTCCTGACACCATGATAGGCCACATCAGGGCCTTCCCCAGGATTGCCTTACTGCCAAGCATTCTTGATATAAGCCACTTTTTAACTCTACAACAATGCATCTTCTTTATGAGGTGTGTATGCAACCTCCACTTAGAGCATAAACACTGTGCTGAGAAAAATTAACTTCCTAGATAATTCCATAGTCAGATGTTATCAACACCCCTGCTAGTTCCTCAGTTGCTTCCTATCCATGAGACTAAGTATTTGTCCTGTGTGTGACCTTAGATATTTAGCAACAACCAATTTGTGATGCCACCACTAGTTGGTGCAACTTACCTTGTCGTCGTGTGGTGGCTTGTGGGCCCTGTTGGGCCAGACTAAAATGTTGCACCCTGGCCCTCCAGGTTGGGGGTTTTGTTTTGGGCTAACGACCCAATCATGTAAAAAACAAAATCTGTTACAGAAATTGCAACAACACTATCCCACCGGGTTCGGTGGCATAGTGTTGTTGCAGCCCTATGCTCCTTGAGGAGTAACAAGGACCAAACAGCAACAACAACAATTTGTGATAAATATTCCTCTGTAAAATTGCTAAGTTTCTTGGACCAGTCCTTAAGACACAGAGCTTCCCAAGTCAGGTCCACCAGATTTGTAGTCCTTGATGTCAGCAGAGTAAAATACAATCATAAGTGGTATTTTTATATGATTACTCAAAATATTAAGTAATTGTTAGGAATGAAGAAAATGCAAATCTAGACAATGCTAGAACTTCATAATAGAATCACCCTCTCAAACATATGCACATAAGCACACTGATTTGCATATATATGCACAGAAAACCTCATATGCAAGTAAGGGGTCCAAAGCATCTGTCCATCTTTATGTTTCCAAGAAAAAGATTTCATACGAGCCAAACTTGCATTCAGTATTGGAGGCCTTGGGACCAAGACCACTAAAAAAGGTAATAGGAAGTCAGATGCCAAGATTACTACTTGCCAAACTTTCTAGTCTCAAAGACAGCAATGTATGCTAGCAGAGACAAAGAGAAGAGATAATCCGAGTTAAAAGTGTGTGCACACGAACAATGTAGCATTCATTTCTATCAATAAAGAAGTGTATACAGTTAAAAAATAATGTTTGAAATTTCAAATAAATTATTTTTTATTATGAAGTTGCTTTTATAAACAATATTAATCATATTCATACATTTTCTTTATCTGCAAGGGAGACAATTCCAGAGACTTGAGTCTCCTGACCTTCTCGCTAAATATCAGTAATTACCTTCAAAAGGTCCCCTTGCTTTCACTGGACCAGTCCTGGAACCTCCATGGGGAATACTGGCAAACATTGATTCATGAGAGCAGGCCACTCTTTTCACTAGGTATGTTTATGTGAGCAGGCTCAGCTAGGCTAGCTTCTTCTAGTCCAACTAAACATCTATATTCATAACAGCAGTACACTTGGAAGTAAACTTCCAAGCAACATGAGTAGCGGAGGCAGGAAACAGTTTCTGCATTGTGAAGAAGTAAATTCAAGATAAAAATGAGAGGTTGCTCCATGGAAACAAGTATCTAAATTTGCACACTGTTTGAGGGTAGATAGAGTAGCCATAAACAATAGTGCAATTCAACTGAAAAGCTTTGATGGAAATAATGCCCTGTATGTTGCTTCTAGCACTGTGTTAGAAGCTGTCTGCCTCATAAAACACTTATGAAAGGTAATTAGTGTCTCAATTAATGGTCTATCATTGTTCTATAACACTCACAGACAACTGATTATTCTTTTCTCTCTTTCATAATTGCTCAATTATAGATCTTTAGAAGCTGTAACATTTGAAATGGAGTAGAATCTGTGTAAAATATGCTTGATAACCACCTTGTTTTTACTTCCCAATTACTATTTTGGTGTTTTACATTCAGTTTTATTTTATAAATTCAGCTGCTGCTTCAACTTCATGAACTTAAATCATCTGGAGAACTGGCCTAAGAATCAGACATATCTTCAACAGTGCTAACTTCATATTGCAGATTCACATCAAGCACGTTGGGAGGTGACGCTCTGTGTTGTTTGTAGCCATCCTGCCAGAATCAGAGTCACATACCAAGATCTTTGTAAGATCCATGATACACTTCACTCCACCAAGGGAAGTGTGACATTGGCCTGGAGGAAGTAGCTAGTCTCACTGTTCCTTTGTGTATCTGAATATGTCATCAATTTCCAGGGTCGTCAACTCTTTTTGCCTTCAACAGCCTTTATGTATCTAGCTGACCTCCTCCTTTTTACCTAGAAGGCCTCATGCTATTACTGCCAACAGGTCATGACATCTTGTCCTGGTCAGGAACTACACCTAAAATGCTCATGAGCAACAGTTCAGTCATCCATGCAACATCCCATCTCTTTTTCTTTACTGTCTATTCTACTGCAAGTATTTTATTAGTCTGAAAAAGACTCATACAGATTCAGGATGTGCTACTTTTATTTACACTGAATAATAAGCTAAGTGTACTCTATTTTTCTTTGTGGTTCGAGTATCAGAAGTATTGCAAAGTGCATATTTACTCCTGCACACATATCAAAAGAACAACTGTGGAGCAGAATCTTGATGTCCTTTTCAACCAGTGTCTCGGTGTCTTTGTCAGAAATGCCATTTTCTATGTAAAACAAACAGGAAGGGGAAAAAGAGAAAGTTTTGCAAGGTCTGAATAGCCACTACAGACAAAAATTAAAATACCTGTTCTTCCAGAGATACTTTGATTCATTACACTAGTGCAGATGTCTCTAGTCCTGCTCTGTACTGTTGAATAAACTTGTTTTTGTAGGGGTGCCACCACATCAACTGTGGCAGGAGGCTTTGCTTTCTCAGTGTGGACTTGTTATCTCAGCGAATTCAGGCAAAGGTGCCACTCGCTTGGCTGCTGAAGATTTCGTAATGTTGCCAACAGGAACATCTGTTTCTAAGTTGTACTTTGGAAGTGACCTGGAGAGCAGCGTAGATACAGATTGCCCTCTCACGTTCAGGGACTTCCAACAGCCACAGCGTGTGGGGTTACTTTGGGACTTAGAGGTTTTCTTAGGTAGCAATTCTATGATGGGGTTATGGACTTAGAGCCTGAGAAACCACCATGGAAATCAACAACTAATTGTAAACCATGTCTGGTTGATGTGCTGCAGGAACCCTGTCAAATTTAAATGGTTTTCTGCAATAGATGCAAGAACTCCTGGATTAGGAGGTTTTGGCAGATATAATTCCCTGTGTTTTTGGATTTGCTTTGAGGCATATATTGGCTGTCAGAATATGAAAAGGCTAAGTTTGCTGTGGCAAGCAAGAATTCCCCCGATTCCCCTCAGTGCACAAGCATTTAGAAGGGTTGGACAGGGCATAACAACTATTCATAAAACAGGACTTTTCATGTTATCAAGATCATAAAATAAATTCATTATTTCTCCTCTGTGACCTTCCTTAGAGCCTTGCAAAATATTACAGATATCATTGTTTGCTGCAGAAGGTACTGAGTAGCAAATAATGTTAGGATAACATGACTGCTTGAACATGGTTGTGGAAGGACACCACCAACTAACCTATAGCTGAAATAGTTCAGACAGCTGCTTTGTCTCATGCTCTTCTGAAACTCAATAGATTGGTTCCTTAATGCAGACAAAGGGTGAGATTTTACTCAATTAATCATAGCTGCTTAAAATTTAGGCTTTCAGTGTAAGCAAATTCCATGGGCTCCTTCTATAGTTAATGAAGCTACAAGAAATATTTTGGAAATAATAATCACATCATGTAACAGGTGTTTAATGTAGGCAAGATGCCTTGGGAGCTACCTATTTCCATCTCTTAAGTACAAAGTCAGCAGCACTGGTTTAGATCAGCTTCTAGGTGAGATAAATCCCACATATTGTGACAAAGCAGCATGTGTCGTTCAAGCATCGCAAAGCATATGTTAACTTCCTTTTATGATGCCTCCTGGCCATGTGCTCCTGACCAGTGACTGGACAGATCTTGCTCTTTTTCTTGTGGTCTCGTTTTGTCATCCTACTGTGTGGTATCATTCTTCCTTCAGTGGTATAACCTCTCCATGTTGTAGGGAAATTTTGTTTTCACTGAGGAAAATAATTCACAAAGCTGGTGATTAAAAAAAAAAAAAAAAGCCACCCACAACAAAGAAAAAGAACCTCCCTCCAAACAATGTTTTGAAATTCATCATTTTCTTCCTTCTCTGCATTTTTAACTTCAGATAAAGATTTTTTTTCCTGTATTCTTTGAATTCGTTTCTCACTCCTTGTACTGTGGTTTACATTATGCATTTTAGCAGTTTGTCTCTGCTAAAAATAAGTGTTATAATTGTGAATATAATTAGGTTTGTTCCACACAATTGCATATAAATGTAATTCCAAGGTGGTTTCAAAACTCCTCTGTTCCTTATTGATGAATTAGTACCAGGGTCTGTTTAGAAATGGTGCTTTTCTCTGAGGTAATGCTATTCATGAATCCCAGTCCTACTTCCTCCTTATTTTTGCTACAATTTCTGCCCAACATTTTGCTAAAACTGGGAACATTGGCAAGTGGCTGCCTCGGCAACTGATAGCAAATTAACTTTTGGTTAGCCTACAAGGCGTATTTATTCTGGGGCTTTCAACTTTAAATGAAAGCATGGATCATCTGAAATGTGTTTCTTGGAAATGGAAGAATGAACAGCTGTTTCATGCTCCTTCTTTTAAATCTCTGAGAGTTGGAGCTCTGGTTGTAGGCAGCTTTAAATAACATTTAAAGATGGAGCAAATAGCAGCCTGCTAGTCTGCTGTGATTCGCTTGCAGAACTGATCCAAGATGTTGGGGGTTTAAATGAGCTGGCAGTCTTTTAACTCAGTGGCCTGAATTTTGAATTATTTTTTTTCTTTGCATAAATGGTATACAAAAGTGTACCCTGACTCTTTTTTTTTTTTTCCCCCCTTCTTTTTCATAGTATCGCATGTGGTTCATTATAAACTGGATTTTTTTTTTTTATTATTTTTTTAAAAAAGATGACAGCTACTGTTTTTTTTATAACAGACAAGATCCTAACTTCTAGAAATGAAAGATACATCTCCGGAAAAGCAAACCTTGTGTGAGTACAGAATGAGTTGTGGAATAAATGGTTGATGATATGATGAATGTTAATTCAAGAAGCCTTATAATTAAATACTCTTTTACCTTTGGATTTATATCTGATCCCTTAAAATGGTCCTACCTATCCAGCAAAACTTTAAATTTCCATAGTCTTATCTGTTTGACCTGCCACTAAAGGACATTCAAGGGAAAGCACTGAAAAACAGCCCAGACAGCGCAATGAAAGCAAAAGATTTCAGGCCAGTTGGGCTTGTTACGGCCTCTCTTTGTGGGACCATTACTGAAGACTGTGAGTTGGAATAAGTACCAAGACATCTGCCCTGTCCCATGATCTCCAGATTTATGGATACCTGAACTCCTTCAGCAGTTTTCAGAGTGATATTTTAAGGTAAACTGAGACCAGTATCCCCTCCAAGCCTCTTGTTCAAGCTAGACCATAGCAAAGCCACATTCATGCAAAGTTTAATGGACTTAGAGGTTAAACCGTAAAGCCTGGTGTGTACAAAACTCATCTAAGAGTGAGGAAGACTGGTCTGTCATTCTTGTCTGCTCAATGTTTAATACATTTATAAAATAATTACAAAACATGAACATAATCAGCAATCTATGTGACATTTCATACCTGGTTCATATGCTATGTGGATAGCCTAACTTGAAGAAGCACTTGCTTACCTCGTAATCATCCATATCCTTAACATTTTTGTTATTTCTAGCTGTTCAATAGCCTAGCTCTGGTAAGCCTGGGAAATAGCTTCATTGGTAAAAAGTTTTGTTCAGGCTTTTTTGATGATTTGAGATGTGAAAATCAGTGTGAGGCTGTCCTGGAACTGAAATTTCTCGCCCTCTGGAAATTAAAAAGATCTAGTTGTTTATTTAATTGCATTTTAATGGAAATCATCTACACAAGTGATGCATGTAGCAAAGAAATTGGACTTTTCAAGACTCTGTTTCAGGGCTGCCCATTTTGGAGATTCTGAAATCCGTAGATAATATGCCTCCATGTTAGCTCAGCAAAGATGGAGGTCAAAGGACTTGAGTGCTGGATCCTAAGGAAGATTTAACAAGCGTAACAAGCGATAGGACCAGGGGGAATGGTCTAAAGTTGCGCCAGGGCAGGTTTAGGTTAGACATCAGGAAAAATTTCTTCACAGAAAGGGTTGTCAGGCACTGGAATGGGCTGCCCAGGGAGGTGGTTGAGTCCCCGTCCCTGGAGGTATTTAAAAGAAGGATAGATGAGGTACTTGAGGACATGGTTTAGTGGTTATGGGATGGCAAGGTTAGGTTAGTGGTTGGACTAGATGATCTTAAAGGTCTTTTCCAACCTAGATGATTCTATGATTCTATGATTCTATGATTTTACTGCCAGTCTTAAGGGCTGTGTCAGATAAATGTTAGGATGATTTAGGATGATTCCTCCCCCTCCCCCCCCC
>VXBL01002961.1:93771-127401 GCA_013400195.1 Aramus guarauna
AAAAAAGGGCTTGAAGTGAGTCCTGTTAATGGGGTAAGGCATACTTACCTAGGTCCTGGGCAATAGGGAAGACAGAGCTTGAGAGGGAAAGTCAAGACAGACTATAACATAAAGTTGAACAATGGTACTGCTGCTTGATGATGGGTTTTAGGATGAAGAGTGAAACTTTCTCAGTCCTTTCGAGGAGTTGATGCTGATGTATACCGGGGGGGGTTGTGCTGCAGATATTAGAGCAGATTTTTGTTGCAGGTGTCTAAGTTGCAGGAATTTTCTGCTTTCAGACCCAATCATTTGGCTACGTTTCCCATTGACTGGCTTGTTGTATCTCCCCTCTCAGAATAAAAATATTTCTCAATAAACACTCAGAGACATTTTACTTTTGCCTGCACAGACACCAGAAGTTCTTCAGCAAGATCTGAATTACTGTGTAGAAGACTGCTGTCTAAAACCTAGCCACTGTGGTGTTCTATTGTATTTTTTTTAACATATCTTTGAGCTGTTGCACACTTGCTAATTAAAATATTTTCTCTTCATTCCCAGTTCTAACGCTACTTGTATTTCATTTTTTTACCCTTTTGCCATTTCAGAAATATTAATAGGGCGTAGATCAGTTTACAGTTTGGCCATTTGCATGGACAAATTTAATCTCTTTCTTATAGGAGTTTTTAATATAGTACAATAAAGAATCCTCTATTGTAAAGTTTTGATTTGTGCTAGTGAAAAAGAGAATATGAAGAGGACATTTCATAAAGAATATTTTGCAAACCTGGAATGTTACAGCGATGTCTGATTATGTTGTTTTCAGGACATGTGAATGGCAAAAAAAAAAGATTTATAATTTAATACTCATCAGTGACAAAGTCCTCTTATTTATTCTGTGAAAACAGACGTTCTACAGCCTTATGTTTACAGGATGAATAGAAATATGAGGCATGTTATTGATTAATTTTTATGTAATGGAAGCTCACAGAAGAAAGGAAAAAAAAGTCATCTGAAGTTCATTATATCACAATTAAACGCCAGACCTAATGTAGGCAGTCTAACTACTGTAAGTCATTGCAGTTTCCCAAATTGCTTACACATCTTATGTCAGAAAGGTATCATGTTTCCCAAAATGTGAAAATCTATACTTCAAAGGCATCTAGGAATTTGGATAAGGGGAAGAAGTCCAAAAAGAACTCACAGAATGTGCCACATCTTCAGGAATTACTAAATACAAGTTTTCTAAAAATCTTTCCCATGAAGAGTTCCTGAAAACAACATTTGCCTTCTATTGTTTCAGCTGAATCATGGCCTATAAGCCCCTTTCAGTTACTTAAGAGTATGATTCTCATTAAAAAGTGAGATCTAATATTTGAAACATTTCATAGACTGGTTTGGGTTGGAAGGAACCTCAAAGATCATCTAGTTCCAACCCCCCTGCTATGGGCAGGGACACCCTCCACTAGACCAGGTTGCCCAAAGCCCCATCCAACCTGGCCTTGAACACTTCCAGGGATGGGGCAGCCACAGCTTCTCTGGGCAACCTGTTCCAGTGCCTCACCACTCTCACAGTAAAGAACTTCTTTCTAACATCTAATCTAAATCAACACTCTTTTAGCTTAAACCCATTACGCTTTGTCCTGTGACTACACTCCCTGATAAACAGTCCCTCTCCAGATTTCTTGTAGGCCCCTTCAAGTACTGGAAGATGCTATAAGGTCTCCCCGGAGCCTTCTCCAGGCTGAACAATCCCAGCTCTCTCCGCCTGTCTTCATAGCAAAGCTGCTCCAGCACTTTGATCAGCTTCTTGGCCTCCTCTGGACTCTCTCCAACATCACCTAGTTCCAAACCCGCTGCCATGGGCAGGGACACCCTCTACTAGACCAGGTTGCTCAAAACCCCATCCAACCTGGTGTTGAACACTTCAAGGGAGGAATTTATGCTGCAATATTTTATTTTTATTTTATAATTCTGACAGCTTCATCTCAAACACTACCCAAATTGCCATTTGGTAAGTTTCAAATTCTAGATGTCAAAGTCATAGTTTTAACTTTTCATGTTATAATATATCATATTGCCTTTATTATTTTAACTTCTAGCAATACTTTACAATAAATTACTATACTTTAAATTTATAGATCGAGCCAATATGATTCAAATCTTCTGGTAGAAAACAATGCCATCAGAATTTTTTTCACCAATTCTAGTCGCTAGCTTTTTTTGTTGTAAATGTCATCACCTTCAGATGAGTCTGTCCCTTATAGAGTAAGCCACACAGTGACCACTGCTAGCAAAATAATGGCTTTCCTATCAGGTGAACTGATAAGAGTCCTAAAAGTTTGGGGTCTGCTGTCTGCTGCCTAGGTAAACAAGATACGCCTCTGCACGAATAATCTCACTGCCTGTGTCACATTATTTCAATATTATGTTACACTCTAAGGACTGTTTTGTACTTCACATGCATACCACAATGATAAGATGCAGCCCTATCTTCTTTAAATCTAAAAGTGGTAAATAAAACCAAAACTGTTTTTCTTTCATGCATGTGAAGTATCTGCTAGGAAAAAAAAAAGAAAAAAGTTTGCATTTCATACATGTAACCTTAATATTATAAATTACTCTGTTTGGCTTGAAGATGTTTATGCCTGCCTGCAGCTCTTCAGCTATAATTAAGAGTTTCAGGTCATTCAGTCTGAATTTTTAATCCTTACAGCTCCAGGGTGCTCAACATATGGAAAGATTTTGTTATGAGGAAGGCGATTCAGCACTTAATGTATTTTGCTTTTTACTGTTAGCACCTAAACAAAAAAAAAAAAGGGGGATGGAGGGTTTGTTCACTTGACTGATTAGGTTTTGTGCTGAAGGTAAGTAATGGCTTTAACAATAGTAAAGTGATTTACACCATAAGCATATACATGTGGTATAGAGATTTTAATTAATTTTTTAAAGAAAAAAAAAAAAAAAAAAGACAACAGAGACCTGTCAAAGGTAGGCACAGGAAATTATCCTGAACTGAATGAAGCCCCTTCTTTCTACCCCTACAGCTAATAAGAGCTTAAAGGGGACATTCTTCAGTCTGAGGTTTTTTTTATTATAAAACACAGCAGCAACCTCAAGCAGGTGAGGAACTCCTGCACTGCTAAATCATCTGTGAAGGATCTAGGAAGTGTATATTGCAAGGTAGTGCAGATTGGTCCTGTTCTGTATCTTAGTTTTGATCATCATCTGAGAAGGAAAGCAGGGTAAGGCATAAAACGTAGGAATGTCAAAAGAAACAAAACAAAGACGTGGTAAGAATTTCATTGCAATCCCCTTTTCCTTCATTTCCTTGCCCAACAACCCCTCGATATTTTCTTTTCCATGAACAATGCCTATGAACAGTCACACTTTACATACATTTGGGAAGCTCTCGCTGACTGTAGCCTCAGCCTAGGTGGGAGTCATATGAGTAAATTTGAAAGTTCACTTCCATGAGTAAAAAGTCACAGTAATTAATTCCCTTTAGAGTGAACAGTGCCCTGGCCAGCAGAGAAAATGAAGTTGAGACTCCTTCTGAAATATATCTTTTTCATCCAGGGGATCTCATCCTAAATTGCAATTATTTTACTGACTGAGCATCAAGATCTCCCTCAAATAAAATGGGAATGAGGAGGGCAACCTTACGTAGACACATCTAAGGGAAGATGATGGGTAGAAGTTTATGTCCCCACAGTGGCATCTAGTGCCACTTTTGTGTTTCAGAGATATCCCATGTGACCATCTGCTGCTCCAGAATAATGTGGATCTGCTCTAAAACCAATGTCACATTGGCTAGGACTGTGAAGATGTCTAGGATTTTCTAAGTTAACTTAAAAGCACTGTATTTCAATGCTTAGGTAAATTCCTTTAATTTAAGAAGATGACTTGGACATGCCAAGAAACATGTCCACACCTCCACAAGCTCTCTATATTGTGTAGGCATGTAAAATAATGTTTCTGGAAGACAAAGGTACCCATTTTTTCAAGAATTTCTGTGTTATAATAACCCCCTTTTCCAAATCTACTGTGGCCATTTTCTTTTTAGTTTAATTAAAAAACAAACAAACAAACAAAAAAAAACCCACAAACCTGTGGTAAAATAAAAGTCAAATACCTTTACTATCAGCACAGACACTCTAACATTTCTTTGTGACATTAAATAGAATCTTATCTGTCCTAAAGGAACAGATTTAAAGAAGAAGAAGAAAAAAAAAAAGGACAAAAATAACCTGTTGTTTATAACCATTCAAAAAATAAATGTACCATTTCTTTCTGCTTAATAGGACACATCAGAAAAGCCAAACATTAAGAGCTGAGCCAACTATGGTAGTTGCTGGAGCTGCAAAACTCAATTTCTTGACTGATGGAAGACTGTAGTTAAACCCTGGGCGGGAAAACTGAGCTTGAAGAAGAATTTAATGCAGTACAGAAGAGGAGGGTGAAGAGATGGAGGTGGACAGGCTGTATATAAAGTGAGCTCTAAAAGGTACAGAGGGAAAAAAAAAGAAAACAAGTACCACCAAAACCCAAACAAAGATAAAGAAAAGGGAAGAAATAGCCAGATGGCCACAAATCTCCAGGTTTGTCAGCTGCAAGTAGAATCATCATAGTGACTTATGAGCACTGGAGGTGAATGTATCAATCTAATTCACCAGTTCACACAATCACGGACCTCTGGAGATCGTCTAGTCCAACCTCCCTGCTAGAGCAGGATCACTTAGAGAAGGTTGCACAGCATCATGTCCAGGCAGTTGTTGAATATCTCCAGAGAAGGAGACTCCACAACCTCTCTGGGCAGCCTGTTCCAGTGCTTGGTCACTCTGAGAGTAAAGTTTTTCCTCATGTTCAGATGGAACTTCCTGTGTTCCAGTTTGTGCTCATTGCCCCGTGTCCTTTCACTGGGCACCACTGAAAAGAGTCTGGCCCCTTCCTCTAGACATCCACCCTTTAGATATTTACGAGCATTGATGAGATCCCTCTCAGTCTTTTCTCTCCAGACTAAACAGACCCAGCTCTCTCAGCCTTTCCTTGTACAAAAGATGCTCCAATTCCCTAATCATCTTTGTAGCCCTTCGCTAGACTCTCTCCAGTAGTTCCCTGTCTTTCTTGTACTGAGGTGCCCAGAACGTGACACAACAGTAGTTGAGAATATTATTTGAAGGACAGTCCTTGAAGGATCCAGAAACTGTCTTTTCTCCCAGTTATTTCCTTGTCTGAATATTCATTCACAGTGAAAAATGTGACAGCAAAATAAAATAGCTTTTTTGTTTATAAACATGCCATTAATTTCAAAGTCCCTAGTTACAATAGTTAGAAACTGCAGTATGTAGTTATATGTGTATGCCTTTACACTTTGAAAACAGAGAAATATTAACTAATACTCAGAGCACCACTGAGCTGTAAGCAATTACTAACATCCCTCCTTTACCATGGGATATGAGGAGTAGAGAAGAGATAGACTTTTCCTGAAGTTACACTGGCAAATCTAGAGTAAAGGGAGGGAAGAGCGAGCACAAAGGTTAGGACATAGAGCCAGGATTAAAGCAGCCCTTTGGAGGGATTTCAATGATCTTGACTTATCATTTTGGAGCAACCTGCTCAGTGCAAGGTCAGACTAGAGTGAACCACACAGCCCAGACAGTGAGATTTCTGATACATCAAATAATTCTGAGAATTCCCACTGTGGCTGTCTAACCAGTCTGCGTCATGAAGCTTGCCAAATCAGGAATTTCCTTAGCAAGACTAG
Organism: Aramus guarauna; assembly: GCA_013400195.1. Classification (NCBI taxonomy): domain Eukaryota; kingdom Metazoa; phylum Chordata; class Aves; order Gruiformes; family Aramidae; genus Aramus; species Aramus guarauna. The sequence continues at coordinate 99,518 of VXBL01002961.1, forward strand.
AGATGTCAAGCTGCCTGATTGAGTAAATAATTGCTATGGAAGAGAGAAATAAACATCTTTCCACCACAAGGACCTTTTCTGGAAATTCTACAATCTTTATTACTGCTCAGCCTTGACAAGTTGTCATCATCGCATCTCTTTGCCCACTATGTGTACATAGAAGATTTGGCCTCCTCCGTATATCACAGTGACTGGAGTTCAGGCAGAGGACTTGCCTCTTTCCATGTCCCTGCTTTGAAGCTGGCCAATGGAATAGGTTTTTGAAGATAGGGGAGCAGGCGGGTTGCAATTTCTATGGCCTAAAAATAACAGCTTTTAAATTGACACTGAGGAGGTGGAAAGATATGACAATGGAACACAAGTGAATACTCTGTAAGAAACTGGAAACTGAAATGGAGAGATATGACCTGACATACAGAATCAGCACAACTGGCACATGATTTATTGATTATGGCCTGTCATATGAGAGGGCCTCAGCTAGCTGAAAAGCACAAAGCAAAGTAGTATTTTTCTCTCTATAGAATTTGGCATTTGGAAATTGCATACACTTTACATTTACAGTGATTACTCTCTCCACACAAAGGAATATGTGGCTTTGCTTTTGAAGGCAGGCATGGTGCAAACTCTGTGATTTTTTTTAGCTGCCAGCGCAAAAACTGTAAATTGTACTATTGAGTCACACAGATAACTTGGAGGGCCAGAAAAATATTTGATGGGGAGCAGATGAGTGCAAAATCTGCATGCATTTCTAAACGTGGAACAAGATATTGCAAGAATACAAAAACACCACAATGAACAAAACCATCCTTTCATCTCCTTTGAATGCACTAGTTTTGTTTGCATGAACTTCTGAGCCACTCTTCTGTAATCCTACCTTCTTTCATGATTTGGACAGTCACATGTACAATCTGTACTCCTAACCCCGAAAAAATGACTTTGGGGTAATATATCTGTAGCAAAATAGCCCAAAAGAAAATACTCACGCAGTGAGTGATCCAACTGCATCCCTTTTGAAGCTAGTGGGAATTTGACTTCCAGAATCTTTGATCGAGCATCTGTAAACTGCAGGAAGCTCAGCAGAGGCCACCAAGATGCATGGGGCTGGGACACTTACCCTGTGAGCAGAGGCTGAGGGCCCAGAGCTTGTTCAGTCTGAACAAGAGGTGGCATTGGGGGGACCTAGTAGCAGCCCCCAGTACACACCAAGAAGTTGGAGCCAGGCTCTTCACACTGGTGTGTGGTGGAAGATTGAAAGACAGTCGGCATAAGCTGAAAAAAGAGATTCAGATTGGATACAAGGAAAAAATAATTCCCTTGAGAACAGTAAGGCAGTAGAGCAGGTGGTCTAGGCAGGTTGTGTTATCTCCACCCTTGAAGATGTTCAGGACCCGATGGGATACAGCCCTGAGCAACCTGGTCTGACTCCTCAACTGACCCATCTTTGAGTAGGAGTTTGGGCTAGAAACCTCCTGAGGCTCATTCACATCTGAGTTACACTATGATCTTCACACCTAAGTGCTTCAAGAATTCATGTTAGCTCAAGGATGTATTTTAGTGGTATGTTTACTTACCAGAAGATTAAATATGGAAATAACATTAAAAAATATACATAGTTTCTATGTTTTGTTTTTCTTAAGGGGGCTGTATCAGATTTCAGTATCAGAATGTTGGGGGGGGGGGTGTTAATACATTTGACTTCTAGGAGGGAAGGTGATTTTCCTAATTCATAATCCAGTTTTTCACAGAACAAGTCAAACTGGTAGATGTTGGCACTTGGACATTTGTATGTATGTGGGCTTTAAAGAAGACTGCTCTTTCTTATTTATGGTAATGAAGCTTTCACATATATAACCGGTATCCTAGAAACTATTGCAAACTGACATTTATGCATCACGTATAAGGAAACTAAAACCTTCTTTACAGTTACTTTTTTTTTTTTCACTTGAGAAGAAAAATAACGATTTCAAATTTTTGAATACGATTTTTAAAATCTTTCCAATCTAAGTATTTCTTGAAGTGTGTTGAAATGTGCACACTACAAATCCAGGAACACTGCAAACTCAGAATAACATAGAATGTTTTTATAAGTATCTTTGAATGAACTTGCAGGATATTATGGGTTTCCATATAAGCTGCTAAGGGACCAGACTACTGATATCCAACTTGTGTGCTTAGAACAGGAAAGGGTATCTCACTACCTCCCAGTGCAATGCACTGCAAACTTAGCCAAAGAGATCTGGCTGATCCTGAGTATATCTCTACAGGCTTCAGGGCATTCTCCTTTGCCTCCACAATTCTGTTACCTGAACACAAACTAGCCTAAATATCAAATATTCAAAGTAATTGATTTCCTTTACTTTCTTAGGGGCTCAAACACTATTTTAATGGGGTATAATTAAGACTACAAATAAAATCAGCAGGGAAGTATCTCACAGAATTCTTATTATATAGATTATTTGTATTGTTTTCTTTTTAATTTCACCATCACTTCTATGTACATGTCCTTAGCAGATTTTTTTCCTAATATCTGTTTGAATGATGTAGACCTGGTATCAGTATCTACTATTAGTCTGGAGGGTCTCTGTTCATATGAGTGATTTAATGGCCAGATCATCTAGAGCTGAATCCTATCTCATATAGCTGACAACTCTTCAATTCCAGTTTTTGAAATTTAGTGCCTACTTTTCCGGCCAGACCTGCAGACGTCTACTGAAATGATTTCTTAGGAATAGTTCTAAAGGATAACCCTTAGCTCCAGAAAGCTATTTCAAGATGATGCAATTGTGTACCCTTAAGTCTTGATACAGAAAAGAAAAGTTAATGAAAAGCCATGAGAAAGTGCTAACATTTCCTCGGCATTTTCTCAGGAAAGCAAAATGTTGAATAACAAGAGTCATAGACTCAGCACTGATTGATCATTTTTGCTGTATAATTAATCAAAGGATCAGAGAGACCCATTAATTACTGTGTCCTTAGCATTGTGAATCACTAACTGACAGGTCTTCTAGACAAGCAGGAAGAAACTACACATGGGCTAAGAAATTATACAGCACAGCAGAATTCATCCTTGTTATGAAGAAGCAGCCACGTGTTATTATGTTCCATCTCCACCTATTCCTTTATTGTTTCCCATTTGTTAACCTGTGTATGTAGTTTAGAGGACATTCTCCTCCTTTTGCATCATCTGTCAGTTTAGGGGTTAGAACAGGATCAAGGAGAGTCCTGTAAATCATGCAGTTTTTATAACTTGAGTTTATAGTTTTCCCTTTATTTGTTTTGTATTCAATTTCAAGACTGGCCAAGGATTAGCTTCTAGGGTGTGATGCATTTGGCACAGCATGGCTCAAACTGCGTAGCTATTGCCTCTGCCTATTTCGGCTGCAATTTTTTGCAACGAACTACTGAGCTCTTACTAGGGTCCTTAAAGTAGTAGAAATGTTCTGCAGTGAGAATAATAAAGACGTTGATGCAGATTGTGAGCTAACTGAGAATCACAGGGTACAATCTGAAAGTAGTATTAAAAATGATAAATTACCACGATCCTATGGCTAACAGATAACCAACAGTCCCTTCTATAATACAACAAAACCAGAAGGATGGCCTAGTTATAGAAACAGTATGAAGGCAGCAGACAGATTCTAACACTTTCTTAGACTTTGATTCCTTGCAGGGCTTTAAGAAGATAAATATTTGTTTTAAGAAATTGCAAAAGAGAAAAGCATTTGGAATTTGTCCTGTTTAGGCACTCGTATATAGCTACGGACAAAAAAAAGCTGCATGGCTTCAGAACCTCAGTTGGAAAGCAAAAATGCCAAACAATCTCCAGAATCTCTGCTGCAAACTAAAAACAATGAACAAATAGAGAAAAATTACAATAAAAAAAATATAGGACTGTGGTTTGGGTAAAACTGTCCAAGGTGCACTCACTGAACTGTCAGAACTAGTGGGTCACTGGCTGCACGGTTATCAGTATGGTGCTGTGAGAATAATATATATGATCTATATATGATCTTCTTGTGCATCTTCTCTGCGGCTCTCATCTCCCCTCAAAATATTCTTGGAATCCACAATCCAAATGAAATCTAATTTCTTAAAGGAAGACAGACTGCAAAGATATCAGCTTCTGAAAATGTTATGGAAAATGTGTTTGGAATATGCCATTGAGGAGAGCCTGGGAGCTCGACCTGCATTTGGCAGAAACAAGACAGACAGGTTGGAGGTCCCAAAGGATCAGTCAGACATCTGTATAAACGCCAGTGAGTGCAACCGGAGTACACGAAGTTATGGGAAACCAGAGGTCCATTTGTTCCAATGCTCAAGTGAAGGTTTGGGTGGCATAAAGAAGAGACAAATAGGCTGAGGCAAAAATGTTTCTTCCTCCTGGTCAGTCTGCTTTAGAAGCAGAAGGAAATGAGGTCTGTGTGCCATACATCTAGGAGGACACAATCATCCATTTTAATAATACATTTTTACAGACATTTTAGAGGAGCTCAGAGGCCATTCCGTTAGGTGCTGTACAAATATATAGTCCAAGATATTCTCTGCTTGAAAGTGTTTGAAAAATGAATAAAATGGAGAGAAATGGCAATATTAAATAGATGCGAGAGAGGGAGAGGGTGAGAGATGGAGAAGGGCAAGGTTGCATTTAGTGCATTACTAAATTATATTTGTTTTGTAGTGAAAAAAAGAGTAACTTAAAATATAACCATTACAACTAATTATCAGCAGAGGAACTGAATCACATGTCAAAAATTGAAGAAGAAATCTGTACAGAACTAGCAACTCGCCCCCAAATACACAGCTCTGGTTTTAAAAATAGATTTGCTAGCAAATGTATATGTTTCAGTTAGGGATGTATGGTTTCTCTTAGTGCTCAGAGGCTGGATGAGTATACAAGTTCATTAAACCTGCATGTTTATCTAGAATAAGCTTTCAGAATTCATTACATTCTTGCCAAAATCACTAAATTCACTATTAGATTTTATTAAAATGGTTTAGAAAGATATGCCTACCTAATTGCAGAAGGCTGAAGAGTAAGGAAGACAAACTAGTCTACACGACCCAGCAACTATATCATTCCCCATCCCCCAGTGTTATCTTAAGTATTACTATTCCATGCTCTACCTTTAAAAAGAGAACATTTATGAACGTGTTGCTTTTATTTTATGTCCTTCCACTCCAAAGCAATGCATAACCCACTAAAAAAAAGGTATAAATTACCCTTTCAGACAAAACTTCTACAAGGGAAAAAATAAAGCAATAACATAGTGAGTTTTATTTTATTAGTCCAAAACCGTAAGCACCAGCCAGTATATGGTATACTAGCTAAACTAAAGATTTCAGTTGCCTCTGCAGTTTAGTCATTCACTCAAAGGTTGTTGTTTTTTTTTTTTTCTCAGCAGCACAACTACGCTTGCCTATAATGTCATTTGATTATTTTCCTTTATCCTCTTTCTAGCCGTTAATCATGATAGGCCTAACCGAAGAAAATAACTTTAAAGATCAGTCTAAAACCAATATTTCCATATTCTGCTTTGGTTTTCACTCTGTAGTTTGCCAGAAGCCTGACTCTGCTTAAATGCTGGTAATGTATCTCCTCCTGCAAAGCACAATATACCCCCATATGTACAGCTGAGCTCTCTGCTTGCTTGTTACCTGCAAAATATCTGGGTGGGTGGAACAGAAGAGCTGTGGTGACAAACGCTTTCTGATTCCTTAAGTGTGGACAAAGCAGTTACCTTCACAAGGCTGTGTTTTCAGAAAGATCTAAGCCCTCAGCTCGTCTTAATCGCTTTGAGGTCCTAGGTTGCACAGCCAAATACAGACGCATCCAATCGTTTCTAGAAACCTAAAGAGACTTCAGCTTTTCCCTCACAACCAGTTGTCTCCTCCTGCTTCAGAAGATGCTGAAGTTACACCGTAAGGCACAGGAGCACAGTGTTTTTCTTAACACAAGCAAATTTTACCTGTATAATTCTGGATCAGTTAACATATTTGACTTTAAATTGCACCAAGGCTAATTCACAGATTCATTTCACTTCACAGATCTCTCCTGAGACTCTAATCATAGCTGCCTATGACTTAGGGTCAGTCTTTTGCAGAAGTCTTAGTCTCATGTGATTTTAAAAGGCAACGAGCAGATCAGATCTTAAAAAGCTGTCAGGCAAACGTTTAGTAATTTCTTCCAAATTCTCAGCTGGTGTAAATTGAGGTGGTGCCATTGATATGACGGACTAAATTTACATCCACTGAGGGTCTGGCCCTTGTAATTTGCTCTTTGTTCCCTACTGTATGAACGTTCTCCCAGGTGCACAATTCACAGGTTTATCTCCAGTTACACAGCGACCAACTAAAGGTCAGAAAAGGCCATTTCTGCAGCACTGCTCTGAAACATTAAGCGCTTCTTGTTCATGCGGTCAACAGCTTATATAGAGATATAACAATATATGCATACATATAATGGAAACTTAGAGAAGGATATTCTAAAAAATATGCACTATAACAGGTGAAAAATGTCTTTATGAAATTAATTTCCTAGAAGTACGACGCAGAGTGATTAAAATATAACAAATGTACTTTACACCTGGAAAAGTATGAATGATTTAAATGAGAAAAGAATTGAATCTGTGAGAAACTGGAACCATCATCAGTTAGTAGATTTTATTTCACTGAATTGAACTGAGCTTGAGTTAATTTGCAGTCCATTCACCAAAAACTATCATAGCTTGGCTGTGATGCAAGCGCTTGTATCACGAGACATAATGCAGTGAAATCGTAGGGTTAAGAGAAAGAAGGTGAAGGAGACAATTTAACACACACACTAGCATATATTCCAAGGAAAAATAAGGTTTCAACAGCAGCTTTACTGAATCAATATTCAGTTTTATTGTCATAAAACACAGGGGTCTCCATTTGGAATTCAGGTTTTACTGTGCTGGGTACTATGCACAAATATTTCCAAAAGATGGTCAGTATCTTAGAAAGTTTACAAGTCTAATTTATGACAAAAACAACAGTTGGATAAAACAAACAAATCTAATGAGTGCAATCTGTTTCATTTGTCAAAAAAAAAAAAAAAAAAAGATAACTGAGAAGCAACCTGATTATGGTTCATAAATACCTCCAGAGGGAGGAAATAGAAGGTATTTAAGAAGTCTTCCATGTAGCACAGAAAGGCATAACAAGGAGCAGTTTTTGGAAGTGGAATACAAAGAAATGCAGACGAAAAATCAGTCAGAAAATCATAGTAAAGATGATTAGTCCAAAAAACAAAGTATTGAGAGGAATGGCAGGTTCTCCGCTTTCCAGCTAAATCTGAAAGGCAGTAACAAGACAAGGTTTGGTCATACAGCACTTAGGTCATCGCTACACAGATTTTTGCAGGCAGATGTGGTTTTGTGGTATGCTCCGAGGCAGTTGGAAGCAGTGCATCTGTACTGAAAGCCATTTGCCGAATTTAACATAGCACACCTCTCAAACTGTGACTGCAACAAGCTTGCATCTCTGACCACTTGGAGAACTTGGTACAAGTGTGATGAGGTGGGTTGTCAGCTCCCCTTTTGCAACCAATGTGAAACAAAGCTGGAAAGATATGTTTTAGCTATTTCGATCCTTGTGAGCAGCCATATTTTTGTGCTTTGAAGATAAACCTTCTGAAGGAAAGCTATGAGCTTGCAACCGATTACATCTCAGTCTTTGGTAAGTTTTATTTTTCTCCCAAAGTCACAAGACTGAGTGAGCATCTTGTATGATTTCAAGAACAAACCCTAACACAGCCATGTCTTTTTCCTCTGTTTTGTCAGTGGTGGAGTATAGTTGGCCCTAGTCTTGATATACATCATGAGATGTCCAAGATGATCATCAAAAGACCAGTGGTACCTTTTTAGATCCACAAATTTTCTTCTTCCATTTTAAAATATTTGCACAAGGGTTTGGAAGAGACTTTTGAATTTACAAGAAAAAAACAAAACCCAACAAAAAAACCCAAACCAAGATGACAAACTCCCCCTGTAATTTATCAGGCTGAAGTTCTACAACTGATATCACTGATGGCATATAGATAGGTAAAATACTTTCTCTATGCCTTCCTTTACATTTCCTTCCCCCTTTTTGGTCCTACTATTCACATATCTCCCTTTCATATTCCATTCCACATATTTGGGATTAACACTTCAAACCTTATTCCTAAGTGGCAATTGAAGATTAGAACTTTTCTAACAGATTCTTTTCTCCACTGTTAACTTAAAATGTCACAGGTTTTATAACTTGAAAGTTTTTTAGAAAAACATAGCAAATCCACAGAGAAAAATATTCCAAATCTGGCCAGATGTACCTCCCACAATTTTTAATTTGGAAATTACAGAAAAAAATAGATATTGGTCTTTGAAAATACTAATATTAAAACCAACCAACCAACATTGCTACCATTTATTGCTCTGTATTAAGAAAGTGTGGTTATTAACACAAAAAATTAAAACTAAACCAGAAAATTTTTCCCCTTTTTGAAAAAAAACCCCACAAACAAAACAAAACAAAAAACAAAACAATTGGAAAATTTTGATTAAATGGGATTTGGATTCTTTTCCATGCAGAATTACCTGATGCAGACTTTGGGTATCAGCTGTGTCCAAAGACGTGTGGGTTACAGCTGCATCACCCTCAAGGTACAATGTTTGGCATGGTATCAATAGGTCTTTTCCAACAAAAACGATTCCGTGATTCTATGATTCTGTGAAAGAGTCAGGGTTTTTGAAAAGGCAGAAAAAGGATAACCTCCGGGATAAAAATTTCAGGGCTATGTCTAAATCTCACTGCCTCGATTCCCTTCTCTTACTAGTGTAGTTTCATGGCAAGCTTTGTTGCTAGAGGCAAAAGCTTCATCTCGCATCCTTGAGAGTAAAGTCGTAGAAGGGAATTCCAGCTTTTAGCACTGTCAGCACTTTTAAGCTATGTCTATACTAGGAAATTAAATTGTGCCAATTTCCATTCCCAATAGGCAGTTCGCCAAAGGCCAACCTGTTTTCTCACATGGGCACAAGCCGTGCATGCGCAGGTCCTATGCACGTCTGAGTTGCAGGTATAGGCAACACCTCTAAGCCCAATTCCCTAAGGGTAAGGAAGTCTACAAGCTTCCAGTGGAGAAAGGAGCAGGAAGGATGCCTTTTAATTTAAGTGATTACCTTTTCCCATTCTTTTCTCCCACCCCCTACCATTTGTCTTCCAACAAAGAGTTGCAATAACTGTGTAGTTAGATCCAAGGAAAAAAATACAGTAAAAGGGAACTAACATATTAGAGTAGTAGACACAAGACATGCATTCTAACACATTGTTTTCTGTGCAGAAAACAGTTTCATAAATTCCTTAAAATGTATCTTAAATGTCTCTGATGGCTAATGTTTAATTTGCATCCATGATTTAATCTTAATCAATCAAAGAGAATAGTACTAAAAACAGACTTAGTGCAAGAATTGAAAGGCAATTGTTGTAAAACATAGCCATAAACATCTCAGACTGATTCTCTTCTTGTTTGTCCAGGTGGAAGTCAGGAGCAATTCCACTCAAATGAACGTAGTCATACTAGAGTAAAACTGATGTAAAGAAGAGTAGGCTCCTGATGTACAAGCTGAAGCAATTTCAGATTTGGCCGTAAATTCTGATAAACATGCTACCATGCAGCTGTATATTAAATAACCAATTTAGAACAAAAACAAGCCACTAATGCCTGCATTTTTCTTCAACTAATAGGTGGCTGAAATACAGTATTTCTGAAATAAATGACAGGGAGTGTTAGGTTTTGAAATGTTTTCTTCAGTTGCCTGTAATAACAGTAGAAAGTGAAGGAAAAATTGCCTTAGATTCACAGAAAAGAATATGATTTCATGCAAAAGAGATATCAGTCCCTGAAACAAATAGGGAATTTAAGACATCTGTGCTGAAATCCATAAAGGTGTTTAGATACCTAACACCTGTTATACAACACCTAAAGCCCAGACTGGGGAAGAGAGGGAAGGAGGCTACAGGATAGTTTGAGCAGGATATCAATGCCCTGAGCTGCAACTCTGTTTCACATGAGGACATGAAGAAGCCAAGAGGCAGGGTAAAAGAGGTTTAGTCTGTGTCTTTGGAGCAAAACCCCACAGTAGCTAAAACACTGTGTGGAGAGGCCTTGATTTTGTTCCTAAGAAACGCATACCAAGAACACAAACGAAGCTTTCAGTTGCTGAAGTTCTATCTGAAAACAAAGGAAAACAAGATACATAAAAAAATACAGAAATTTGAATTTCCCTTGTAAGACATGAAAAAGTGAAAGAATCACACACAAAAATATATTCCTGCCACATGTCTTTGGGGTATTGGTTCTTTTTTAAGTCTTGATCTCAAGCTAAGACTTCCACAGACCTACTGAACTGCAATAAACTCTATCTGTTTTTTTATCTATACAAACACCTATCTGTTACCTTTAGGTAACATGCAGCCATGCTTACACACTGGGAAAGTACAACATTGCTCCATGTGAAGACATCCGACTTATCCTCAAATGCAGCAGCCAGAACAACACAAATGCAAACCTTCCTCCTCTGCTGCTCTGCCATGGCCCATCAATCAGAAAGGAAAACATACATGCTCTCCAAATACAGCATTTTAATCATATTGCTAAAACAAACTTCTCTAAGTTCTTGTCAGCATCTTAATTCTGATGTTGGTACCTTAGTTCATGCTGAAGATATCTTAAGACAGCTCCTACATCTCCCAGTAGCACATAAACTTTTGGTTATAGTCAACTTTTGATATGGAGATCTTATATCCCTTCCAGTTAAGACCCCAGGTCTTCCAGTTCCTGAAGAATACTGTAACTGCTGGGTTGTTATGCAAAAGACAGCACAAATCTCAGGTTCTGGGTTTTAGGAATTTAGGATTAACTTTCTGGAGACAACTAGTACCTCTAGAAGGTGATGATTCAGCTTAATTAAGTAACAATCACTTACTTTCATTGAATATAAAAGGATTCTTGGTTGCTAAAAGGAGGCTTGGTTGTCTGGGTTTCTAACCTCAAAGAAACAATGCAGGAATGCACACTAAGTACAGTAGTAAGGCTCAATGGCCTTTATCAGCCTTGCCTGGGCCCATCACCTGCACCATCTGCCCATGGGACCAGGAACACTGTTAAGCTTAGGCCTGGTCACCCAGTCTTTGGGCTTTCCTATATTGTCAGTCCACCTCTTTGCAGCCTTGCCTCTGGCCCTGCCTCCTACATGGGCATTGGGCCTATGCAGTAGGCAGATTGCCTCCTGGGTAGGCCCCTTGTGTGTGTCTTTTAACTCATTTCCAGTCCTGCCTTTGTCTACGGACCCTGTACCCTTGGACCTATGTTTTAGCCTTGTCTTCATTCCTGTTTCTGGCTCCATTTCCTTTAGCTCCTGACTAGGCTCCCTGGATGTATCCCAGACCTGCTCCATCACTTGCTGTGTCTGCCACTGTTGCTGGACCCTGTTACCATCACGTGGAGCAATGCACCCCATGGGTGAGGGCATTGCAAGTGCTGTCATCAGCTTTGGCTCCTGGCTCCATGTCCTTAAGGGAGCAGCTGACCCTTGCTGCTCCCTGATGGGTGGATCTTGATCTAAGCTGCATGGATTTCTGTATCCTGTGCTGAGCGTGGCAGGAATGTACGAGCTGTGGTCTGAGCAAGCCTAGCAAATGGGCACTGAGGTGATTTAGGCATTTGAATTTCCAGATGGCCTTAGGTTGGTGCTTAGATGCTCAGCTCCTCCCAAAAGGTGGTGACTTAGTGTCAGATAGCAGCAGGGTGTTATGCATCTCAAGAAAATAGTCCCTAAATTGGAGAGACATGGATTTGATGGATGGACCACTTGGTGGATAAGGAACCGGCTGGATGGTCGCACTCAAAGAGTAGTGGTCAACAACTCAATGTCTGAGTGGAGGACAGTGATGAGTGGTGTTCCTCAGGGGTTGGTACTGGGACCAGCACTGTTTAATATCTTTTTTGACAACAAAGACAGCTGGATGGAGTGCACCCTCAGCTAGTTTGCCGACGACACCAAGCTGTGTGGTGCGGTCAACACGCTGGAGGGAAGGGATGCCATCCAGAGGGACCTTGTGTAACCTGTGCCCAGAGAGGTTTTGGATGTCCCCTCCCTGGAAGGCCAGGTTGGATGGGGCTTTGGGCAACCTGGTCTAGTGGAGGGTGTCCCTGCCCATGGCAGGGGGTTGGAACTAGATGATCTTTGAGGTCCCTTCCAACCCAAACCATTCTATGATTCTATGAAAAAAATAGAGGAGCTGGAGTGCCAGCAATCTATAGAGCACACTCTGACACACATGTTTTGTCTCTGTTGTATTTAGAGCACTTTTATTTTATTTTGCATTGTGGTTTTGATGTTTATCTACCTTCCACCTCATAGCATGACTTTCTACTCATTTTTCTGACAATCTCCTGTCAATTAGATTATAAATTATTTTATGGTGGAATTTGTGTTATAGATGTGTCCAGCTTTTACCATCATAAAGACTCACTTTCAGCTGGAGGTCTCCAAGCACTGCTTTAAGAGGATATAATCATGCCAGCAACAGTGATAATGTCTGTACAAATGTTGGTTTCAGTCTGACTAATGATTTTTGCAAGGACCTGGAGTAGCTTTTCAGTTCTCTGTGCCTCATACTTCCACACTAGCAAGAGGGAAATCATATTTACAACTGCCACAGGATAACACAAGATAAGCTTTCTGAGCATCATCTATCACATAAGCAATGTCTTTTAGAAGCAAAGACGTGTGATCCCTCAACTTACTTGTGGTTGTAGCATTTTTGATGGAGGAAGGCGGAGATGCATTAGCTGTATTTGTACAGATTTTCATATTCACATATGAATCCACACCTATTTATGACTGGATTTTTCAGTTTGAAGGGCAACAGAAATCTGGTACAAGTGACAGAATCTGATCTTATCTCTTTTTCTCACAGCTGCTGGAGGAATTTTTAATGCAAAAGCCACAGGGTGAAGCAGGTTGGTATATTTGGGATTCAGCATTTCATTTAACGCCTGCTTCCAGAACTGCTGTAATGATATGGGCCAATGTTGATTTCTATTAAATACATTGCAAATATGTACAGCATGTTCTGTCCCTGGGAAGATGCCACTATGAAGAGATATCGCAGCTGAATTGCCAGAGAATTCAAGTGTGATGGGGAGGGGGAGGAGGAAGGAAGGAAGGCACAAAGAACAAAATGTCCCCACAGCCACCCACCAGGACGCATTCCCAGTGAGATATGAATCAGCAACAGCCGAGGAAACCCTGATGCCTAAAGGGGATTATGTAAGAATCTGAGATAAGTGGTGTCACTAGCACCTTTGGGTATTTCTCAGGCATTTAACTGTGTCATCTAACCTGAGAACAGATACCCAGAGCTCTCCTCTGGTCTATGGAGAAAGCCAAGCAGCTGCTGAGAGTGATAACTTTAATAAGGACCCTAGACCAGGCAGGCTTGTAAATTAGGCATCTCAGGTAAATGCTCTTTAGGTGTGCTCAATGCAAGCCTTAAGCTTAAATCTGCTGGTTTAATGCTTTGTGGTCAGCACTTTACTGCCCAGTTTCATAGATCATGGTCTCCTTGGGAAAGTACAATATCTTTCCCATTCCACTATTCTGTTCTAAACGATGAATGTCAAAAGAATAATGATAAGACATCATTACCATAGTGATGAGACATTATATGAATAATCATAAACCAAGAAACTGTAAACTCTTCACTAAAAAGGTACGTCTCTGTGCTTTTACTGACAAAACAGGGACTTCTGGTAGAGCCTTGAGACACAAGAATCAGCAATTTTCATTGCTGTCATCTCCTCATCAATGTCAGTAGGGATCCAGCTGTGTTCTCTCATACCAATATCTCTTAAGTCAGATGTTCAGTTAGGTCTGCTTGGCTTATGATACGACCTTTTGTAGTTCCTTTCTTCCTGTGCCTGGGAGGTGCACAGTGATTCAACTATCAAAATTAAGTGCATGCAAAACTCATCGCAACTAATAATTCAGAATTGTTAGCACATATTTCTCAGAAGGCAATAATAATTTTGATATTCAGCTGCTAATTTTGAAGCCACATTAGGACTAAAGAGATACTAGGGTGTGTATGATTTGGGTGTCGCTACCATAGAAGCACAGGGAGAACAACTTTCAGTAGTACTTCAGGTGCAAAGTTACTTAGGTTTTGTGATATTTAGCATTTCCTTTAAGGAACATTGGACAACAGCCCCTGGGCTCTACAGATATCCATTCTGTGATTCCAGTTTGCTTCTAGGAATGACTATCCTATACTCTTCTAAACTTTTCTCTGTCCATGGGCAGTATAGACTGGAATAGGAAGGCAGAGGAACAGAAAGTAAAATCAAGAAGTGTCAGGATAGTATTACTGGAATATCTGTGCTCAAATGTGGCACAGCCATGCAATTTCAAGCTGTGTGGAGCTCAGCCACAAGTACAGCTTCAGTAATTTTGTGGAAAAGAAACAGTTACAGGTTTTATGATCTCAGTGGTCAGGAGGCATGGGATCGTGGTTGCACTGTTGCATGCTGAGGATTGCTGCCACTCACCATTTGAGGCAGCCAATTTCTGCAATATTTTTGGTCCATCTGTTAGCAGGCTCTTTAAGGAAATGAGCGAGATGATCCTTACAGAGAAGGTGAAAAAAACAAAAGCCCTTATGCACGTGGGAGAATTTGCTTACAAGAGACAAACGTGAAAACAATTGGTAAAGCACAGAGAAATCTGAGCAGAGAGAGGGAACAAGAAGACAATACACAGGTGGGAAAAGTAAAAAAAAAAGAAGTCTAAGAAAGTATCACTTCACACGGACAATTCTATCTCATGTTGTACAAGGTGTGATATGAGTTTTTGCACAGTGCTTATTCATAAACTGTATGTGTTGAAATGTTGTATCAGCTCAATGACATGAAAATGGCTGATCTTTATACACTTGAAATGATATATCTCAGAGGCAGGGATTTCTCATTTGTGATGGTCTATACTCACATTCTTGTCAATGTGCAGAAAGACTATATACAAATGAAGACTGAGATGTAATCTTTAAACTCGATAGGGAAGACAGAATTTATATTGTTTAATCCTTTACTCTCAGACAATTTTTTTTATTATTATTTACTTTGATTCCAAGACTTCAAAACTTTACACATATAATAAACTTCAGTGCTTTGTTTAGTTGTGTCCAAAGACTCCTAAAGGAATGGCAAGATGAAATGAGATTTATTTTCTTTTTTTTAATAAGCTTTCACTTTATCAGTGTGCATATGAGCATTTTAGTATTTGTCTTACTGTGGATTTAACAAGATATTTGGTAAAAGTAAAAAAGTTTCCATTTTTCATTTTATTCAATGTCTAATATGAAAATAGTGTTAAGGCAATCTGAAATGAGGAAAGTTCTGTTGCAGTCATTAAGCTGAAAGTACCAAGATTTCTACAGACCCCTGAAGCATTTGTTTTCTGATCACTAATTCCTAGCGTACGTCAGGTCAGACTGTAGCCTTTCTCAGTTTCCTGAAATCAGAGGGCTACCTATTTACAGAGAGCATTTTTTTTTCCAGTTTTCTTGTTATCTGCGTGTTCCTGGATCAACACCAAAGTTTGTGTGAAAGGGGAAGTTCAAAACTACTTAGAAGATTGGATACCCATTCTATTTCAGTTTCAAAATACATCATCAACTACTTACCATGGTTTCAGAAATCCACTGTAAATGTCCTCCCTACACCATCCACCCTCCATTTCTTGCAGTTTGCTATAATCTGGTGTGTAAAGCTTCCAAAAGTTGTGGAGCAGCCTATTTTGAGAGAACTTGTAAGCAGGAACACATTAATGGCTATCAGGTGCAGCTATGAATTTAATGAATGGTTTGTTGGAAATAACATTAAATAGCAACATCCGCCTGCAGATGAGCTCTGCAATGTCCTTATTTCAAGCCCAGGCAGATGGAGGATTTGCAACGCGCTTACTGTTTTCTGGTTCATGCAGCATTGCTTGCTTGTAAATACATTTACAATTATGCTTGAAAATATTTGGAGCTTGACTGTCCAGCCTTTTATTTTTTACAGCTTCCTCTTCAAAGTAATGAGTGTAGGAAGAATGTAACATAGTTCATCATGAGAATTAAACTGGTTTAGGGTTTTGTCCTGCTCAAGAAAAACTCCACAACATTTATTTTCCTTTTTTTCTCCCCCTCTCTTAAACAGCTTTAGCCTGGAGAATGGATGTGAAAGGGCTACTGTCAGGTTCTTTTTAAGCTTGTTATTACTTTCTGATGTTAAAGTAAATCTAGAAGTTTCATATTTAGGAACCAAAAAGGGGAAATGCCACATCAGATATCAAAGCCAGTGACCTCCTAACATGTGAAGTCACATCACACAGCTCTGAAAGAACTGTAAAATTAATTTTTAATGTTGATATTCAAATATATACTAATTTATTTCCATTTTCAGCCATTTGCAATCAAAATACCTCCTACAACACTTATATATGGCTGTCTACTGGGGAAAGAAGAGGAGAAAACACTTTCCCAGAGAATTATTTGTATGGTACATGAATGGATAGACCAGAGTAGCAGGCACTACTTTCTTCCCTTAGCCATTCCTGCAGACATGAAAGGAGTTAATCCCTTATATACTGTGGGAGCTGTAAGCTTTTTTTCCTATGATTCAAATAAAAAAGATAACAGAGGAAAAGGGAGAGCATATTGAATATTGATTTTTGTCTCACACATAGGTAAGTCCATTTTGGGGACGGGTACAAAAAAGGGATGTTGATTAACGATATCCTGATCCTAAACGGCTTCTGAAAGTTGCCGAACAATAACTGGATCGAGTTTAACCTCCTGTATATAACTGTCCTGTCTCTTGCTCTAGGTAGCAGATAATTTAGACCCAATTTCTGAAGGACCATGTTAATGAGTTGGTGAGGTGAGACTTCACAGACACACGAAAGCAGTAGAAATGTGTGAAAATGTTCATTGATAAGATTATACTGGTTTAAATGCAGAATGTAAAATATCTTTCTATAAAAATCAGTTCCAGGTAGAAAAACTAGTCTTATTCCCAATCTCACTTCTACCATGTTAACATAGCTTCACTGACTTCAGAACTACACCCAGCAGACAAATAACATAAATACACAACACTGTTGAAGTCAATGGGCCTCTGATGACTCACATCAGTTGGAGTTGCAGTTCAGCTTGTTGTTTGCAGAAATTTCCAAACTTGGAAACTCTTTCTCACATTTCTGCCAAAGTCAAAATAGGTCTTCGTGAAATAACTGCAGCAAACAGTAAATGATGTATGAAATGAAATATCTCATCCATCCCATACGTGAAGAATGTGCAGAGGAAGCTTTGCTGCTTTCATCATGCAGTTTCAAATGAGTCCCTGATGCAGACCCATCATTTGTGTGGAGTAATGGGAAGATGGGGGTGACGCCGTCATTCTTATCTGCTATCAGGTATGACACTTCCATCTAGACAGATTCAGATTTTACCCCTCCCTCGTTTTATGTGATAAATACTGTCCTATATTCTGTCAAGCAAATTCCATTGAGTTCAATGGGAACCTGCAGTGTGGGGATCTATTCATGTGTATATAAATACTTTACATTATGTTAATTTTTATATATAACAGATCCTATCTCCTAGCACATGTCTACACTACATAGTGAAGTGATGTGTTGAAGATCCCTAAGCTTTCCATCAATAAACTGATACGTCTAGTGTGTTGACATACGAATGTATTGGCTCAGGTCACAAACCCAGTACTGATTTACCAGCGTGGTGATGTCTGAGCTAATATTTCTTGCAAGATATATCTCATTTGGCACCAGCTCTGCACCATGTTGTATTCACATCCTTCAGAAGGTCTACGTTTTACCTAAATTCCTCCATTTTGAAGTTAGATAACTGGTTCGTGAAACTTGTCTAGGTTTTTTCAAGACAGGTCCAAATGGTAGTTCACCTTACTGAATATAATATCCTTGTGAATGGATTTTATGAGCTCAGTCAGAGTAGAAAGAGCCTAGAGGACTGGGTTGAATCATCTCGATCCAGTGAAGTTAGGTGTGCTGAACCTCACCTGAACAAATAATTCAACAGTCATTGTAAGATTTCTGCTGTGTAAAACCACAACTACTACAAAAGTAAAAAATGTTCTTTTTGATTCTGTACCAGGAGAAAAATGAGTACCAATAAGTCCTGAAATTTAAAAAAAAAAAAAAAAAAAAGGCCTCAACAAGGCTGAGGAATCTTTAAAAAAGGAGCATTTGTTTCCTGCCCCACTGGATTTGCAAAAATTTCCTCATTTTTAGTGGCATGAAAATTTCATGTTCTAATGTGATGGGCAAATGAGCTTTGCAGTATGCTTATGATTTTGAAAATCTGAATCTGCAGATGTTTGACTTTTTTGTTGGCATCTCTGCTATGACAACCATGTCTGACCCCCACAGGATATAATTTTAACCAGGATCGTGAAACCATTCTCTTCCTATCAGTAAGTTTTTCTCACTGTAATATTATGTATGAGCATGGATTAGACTCTCTGTGGTGACTATGTGGGGAATGGTTTCCAGTAGCATTCAAACAGTCAGCAAAGCAGGTCATATTCAGAGTATTTGTATTTAAGCATCTCTAAAATTCACACTGTTTTGATACATCACATCTCTAAATTCTTCGCCTCCTCTATTATTCATTTGACTGTGAAGGTCTGCTTGGCAGAGACATGGTAGGAAATTTAGCCATCAGGCTTGGGGTGCTTCTGAGCTCCAGTGCTCTCTTCCTGAAGCTTTGTCAGAAACAGTTTGCTTGTCTCTGAAAGCAGGGTGATTTGATCACTCTTGGCAGTCAGTTTCCCCCCCGTATTTTGTTTTGTTCCAAGAATGCCAAGAAAATGTTCTTTCTTTTAGAAAATAGTCTTCTCCCCGCTGAATTCACATTAAGATATCCTCAGAGGGCTTTACTGTCACCTTCTGTAGGTTAAAACAACAGGATGTTCCCCCTTTCTCCCCCTAACTTTGAAGAACCTCACACTGGGTTGCCTTTTAAAGCTTTTGAGCTACAGTCTGATATCTACACGCAGTCAGCATCACGCCAAAGAGCAGCATCTAAGAACCTGAAAACTGCATTTGCTTTTTAGCAGAAGAGAATCAACATGCAGAGTTATTAGATATCCTCATTCTCTACCACTCTGTAGGATATGTGAATGTGGCAGCTGCTGCTGTGATTTCTGTGCAGTGTAGACACATCCAAGTTAATGAGAAACTAGCTTGCTAAGGCAGAAGCAACCATTTAGCCTGTCCATCCCCAAAAGTCACCTGATTTTCTGTGCTGCTTGGTCCAGTCTACTCAGGTCACAAGCCAGCTAATTCCAAAGCAGTTCATATGTATTTTTACTGGATGAGAGGTACTGTGGTGCAGTTAAGATTCATGACACTGGGTAAGAAACAGAAGATTTCATATCTCATGTTACTTCCTACCTCAAGAATGGGATGGAGGGGTTGGCAAGCTGATGGTGGTGCTGACATGAGCATCATGTCAGACAGCCAGAGCCAGAGCTCCACAGAGGAGATAGCACCAAGTTGAAGAATTCAGATGAGCATGAGGGAAAAGCACAGTGACGCAGCATGAGCAAGGGAAACTTTTTCCCTCTCCCTGCATTTGGGAGTTTGCAGGGGCTTTGACACACAACAAAGTTATCATGTGCTGATCATTTACCAGCTGAACCTTCGTAACTGCTCGTGGTGAACAGGATGTGCTTTGACTTCACTTAAGCTTCTTTTCCTGTGTGCTAAAAGATATGAGATTACCTTTGCCGACTTTGTTTTGGAGTGAAGATCCATTTTACAGTATTTGGAGGGAAGTTTCACTTAGAAATCTCTCACCTACTTTAGTAACTAAAAACAGACCTTGAGATACGGTCACTATGAGCAGAGAACTGATAAACCCTGTTCTCCCATTCCTTTGTGATAATCGTTTCCTGACCCAGGAGCCAGATCATCACTTTCCCAAACTTGTGTGCTCTGGAAGATATACATATGGGCACTGCTGCCAGCTCAGTGATGTTCTTGGAGCTCTTACTCATGATTCACATNGAGAAATTGCCCCTACAGTCAAAGCATTGACCCAATTCACCAATGTTTAGATGCTACAGAGGAAGTAGTCAGAGCAACCGAAAGTTTTGGGGTTTTTTGGTTGTGTTTGTTTGTTTGTTTTTAAAAAAAAAGGGAAAGGAAAAAAGTTAGACTGAGTATTAAGAAAAACANACAGTGACGCAGCATGAGCAAGGGAAACTTTTTCCCTCTCCCTGCATTTGGGAGTTTGCAGGGGCTTTGACACACAACAAAGTTATCATGTGCTGATCATTTACCAGCTGAACCTTCGTAACTGCTCGTGGTGAACAGGATGTGCTTTGACTTCACTTAAGCTTCTTTTCCTGTGTGCTAAAAGATATGAGATTACCTTTGCCGACTTTGTTTTGGAGTGAAGATCCATTTTACAGTATTTGGAGGGAAGTTTCACTTAGAAATCTCTCACCTACTTTAGTAACTAAAAACAGACCTTGAGATACGGTCACTATGAGCAGAGAACTGATAAACCCTGTTCTCCCATTCCTTTGTGATAATCGTTTCCTGACCCAGGAGCCAGATCATCACTTTCCCAAACTTGTGTGCTCTGGAAGATATACATATGGGCACTGCTGCCAGCTCAGTGATGTTCTTGGAGCTCTTACTCATGATTCACATTTAATACCACCTCAAATACCTACCCAAGAAGATAGGAAGAAAATTAGATTACTGCTAATACTAAATACACTTCAATAATGCATGATATTATCCCTGTCATCCAGACACAGATAGAGGAGAAAGAACACCTCTAAGGCATGTGCTTTCTTACAACTCATGATAANAAGAGGAATGGTGGAAAACCCAAAGCATTCATTGTAAATTTTTTTCTCTTGCCAGAGCAGAAAATATACTTTGGAGAACAATTCTTCATTGTCAGGGGAATTAAGTATATATCTGACTATATCTTTCCTATCACAGGTTTCTATGAATATGTGAGATAAGCCAATGGGGGAAAGCCATTAACTTCGGCGCTCTGCAGCAGAACAGTAATGTTAATACAATTCTGTTACTAAAGACTGAAGATTTTTTTTTTTCCCCTCCAGGTGATGAAAGGATCCTAGGTGACAACAGCCTGTGTGAAAAAAAATGAAGAATGTGTAGAGAAATATAGCTGTACTACTTTTGTTAACTGGTGTTCCCAATCCCAGCTTGAAGCATCAGGTTTCTGTGACTAGAGGAATATCTGTGCAATTATTTTAGGAATTGTGCATGTTTTTCTAAGCAGCAGAGTAAGTTCATGTTTCTTTGCAATTTTATTGTGAACTTTAATCTTCATATTCCTGTATGTCTGGTTAAATACCTTCAAGGCTTTCCCCTTCTGCTACTTATGACTGCATCCCTATTAAATCTGGCATTTCACTGTTGTTTCAAAGAGATGGAATATAGATTCTCTTATACAGAGCTTGAACCTTTGATATTTGCAATCCAAGTGTGTTCAAGGAATATCACAGTATGGTTACAGAAATATCCTACATAACAAACACCCTATAAGAAAGAAATAAAGGCTCTGATCAGAGTCTTTTATTCTCTGAAGAGGTGTTTTGCTTTTAATACTATCTTTTTCTTGTTTACTTAGAAGGTTTGCAACCATGCCTCATTTCAGCAGAAATGGTAATTCAGAGGAACTGGTCAGTCTTGACCATAAAAGGATATTTTATATGGTTCTCCACAGATCTGTTTTATCTCTACTCTCTCCCAAAGAAAAATAAACAAAATCATACAGGTCCAGTCACATGAATTTCAGTTCATCAGAAATGTTGGAAGTAATAGCTTATCAATTGGAAATGGTACAAAAAAGTCAGAAAAAAATACAATATATTATCCAGACAGCCACACTGAAAGCATAAATGAAAGATTAATAGTTCATGTGTTTTTCATTGTGGTACATTGACACCTTTGACCAAAGGGGGGAAAAATATCCTTTTGCTAGAATTAAATAGCGGTTTCTCAGTCAGACAGCTGCACTAGATTCTTATGGGGGTTAGCAATCAGAGAGAGATCAAGACCTACATTTTCACAGAGTCTACTATGCAATCACTTCCATAGTGTAAAGTATGTCTAAGGAAGCAATTACACTTCTAAATTCTTTTATGCACATGATCATAGGCTTTCTTTTTTAAATCAGTAGTTCTGTGGAGTTACTGGTTTTACTAGCAGAAACACTGTTGTATTTGAGATTTTGCACTAGATAATCATAGAATTCATTTTGTGTCGCCTGTTTATAAGTTTTATTTTACTTTAATAGATCTGGTTATGGATGTGGAGTATGCAGTTGAGTAGCAAACTTTATAAATGGCTTAGGAACAGATTCAGTCAGAGCGCTTCAGAAGTTTTCTTGTTTTAGTTTTACAAGGGGAGGTATTGATATTGTAAAAGCAGAGTGTAAACAGGCTATATTGCATTTATCTAAACAGCAGGGCGTGCTCCCATGCGTATAGGAGTAATTATGCCCTCTTCCCTTTGCCAGCGGTGATGTATCAAACCTCTTCTGTGCACCCCCAGGGCTGCAGCACAGATGAACGTTGCTCGAAACATGGAGGTGCCCTGGGGAGACACTCTTTTGGGTCAGAGCTGATGGTACACTTCACAGCTGAGGTGGTCTAAAGACAATATGGGTGTAATAGACCCCTCGCAATCATGAGGTACCAGACACAAACCTGTGTTGGAGAACACCTGAATTCCTGTCCCTGATGCTACTCTGCAAAAGGGTTATGAGTTCCTCGCTCTGTATCACCTAATAAATGCAGCACCAGGTTCTCCATTGAATGTGGGAGGGAAGAATGGGCCAGAATTGTGCAACAGTCACTTAGCAATGCCAGAGTCAGTCTACAAGCTTCTACTTGAGAAGTCCTGCTGGTTCTCACAGGCTAAATCTAGGACTTAGGGGCAAGGATCTAGGAGCCCCTCCAACTTCTGGGGCAACTACCTCTGCCCCAGTGTTTTTATGACTCTGTGACAGGCTGGAGCAATCACGCCCACACCTTGTTTTAAACTAACAGGTGCCAAGTTGGAGTACAAGGGAGACAAGGACACTGGTCCATCCATGTTCCGTCACATCCCAGAAATTAGGTATTAACACAGGCAAAGTCTTCCTTCACAAAAATCATCTAAGCCCAACAGAGTATCAATATATTTGCACCTAAGCATGAAATATTGTATAGTTTTCAAGTATACAGTTGTAATTATCTGCCAGTCACATCTATCAGTAACTAATATTGATTTTGGGTAGAGAACAAAACTCTCTACATCACTATATAAAAGAAACCTCTCTGTGACCCCAACATCTCTGGCTGTATCTGCAGATTTGAGATTTTTGCATTTCTCTACATAGTGATTCATTCCTCTGTAATGATATTCCTTTTTGTGGAGTGTCAATATATAATTAGAGGGGTGTGTTGCATGTCATTGTGTTAGTCTTGCTACAAAACATGAAGGTTCAGATCCACTCCTGTAAGTCTGTGAAGCTCCATTAAAATCAATACAGCTGCAGTGATCTGATCTTCTTGTGCATCTTAATTTCATTATTTTCTTCCTTTCATGTAAACCAAATTACTATTTTCTGAACTCAGATAACTTGTTTTTCTTAAATTTACCAACCACAATGCTAGATTTTTATAGAAATAAATAATTACAGAGAACAGCTATAGTTAACAATAGAAAGATTAAATATAGATTTTTATGCCATAGTGAAAAAAAAAAAGCAACTGATATGACATCCTGCTCTAATTAAAGTATGTTAATTATGGCAACAGATTTAATCAAATGATACTTTCTGTGTGTAAGTGCAATATATAACAGATTTTTAAATATATCTGCAAGCATGGAAGTAAGAGAATTGAAATCCCTCACCTTATGTTTCAATTAGAGTTAGCCAATTCCCATTTTCTAATGCCATATATGAAACACTATGATACAAATAAAAAGCTAAGTGAAAAAGCTTAGTTACTGATTTTAATCTAGAAGGATGATTTTGACACTGTGAAACCAACAGGGACAATGGGGGCATGGTATCACTGGCTCCTTTGTGATTTGGGAGATTTCCAAAGAAACTCTGATTTAAAAGAAAGTTTTAGTCATTTGTACTCCCTTGGGCACTGTCTCTGTTTAAAGGCACTCTGCTACGTGCATGTCCTGGATGATGTGGCCAGGAGGTTGGGTAGTGATAGCATCAAGACAGATTGTTTTAGAACCATATCCCATTGCCACAGAGTTGGCCTGAAGTAGTCCTTCCATGGATGTCAATGGATTTAGAGGCTCTCAGGTCTCAATTCAGTTGCTTAAACACAGGCAGCTAGTGTCATTTGAAATATGCTCGGGTGCTTGAGACATCCAAGTAGTGCTAGTCAATATGAACCCATGACTTTCACGAGTGACAGCTGAATCTAGGCCTGTGGGATCCCCTCAGGCATAGCAAATGGCACTAAGTAGATCTTTATGGGCAACTGAATCGAGCGCCTAGGGCTGAATTCATTTTACCTGACTGAACTTACGTATTGTATGTTTCTACATCTGAGTTAGTCTCTGTGTCAGACCTTTACAGACAGGAATAAGTACACAGCTGTCTACATTGCGACAAGATGTCTTGTCCTCAGTTCCCTTCACGGGCTTTAAAAAGATTTCAGAAAACTCAGTGATTGGCATCTTCGCTGTAGATACCTTGGCTTGATTCAGTGCTCTAAATAAAAGGGTCTTCATTAGTCACAGGCCACCACAGGAGAAAGGTCATTGTGGTTCCATTATTTCACAGCTTACTGCCTCTGGCTGAGAAGAAGAAAGAGGTATTGGTACCGTAGGACATTAATTTAAGGCAGCAAGATGATAACTGGAATCTTTCCACCAACTTTAATGAACTTTAGACTGGAGTCATAAAGACACAGTCCCAACAAACACCTTCACTGAGAAAGTGACTTGCTGAAATAAGTCATACAAGGCTGATCAATGGTTTCACACTGTTCACATGACCCTGTATGCCTTCATGTTTCTCAGTATGATGCAATCTCTTCACACTATCCCATGGCTATGAGGAGTTTGACTGTGGTTTTTTTTCCATTTAAACTGTGAACCTACACTTCTCTGAAGTATAGGTCTGCTGTGGGTTGGCCTTGGCCAGCAGCCACACACCCACAAGCCACTTACTCACTCTCCTCTCCCTCCCACCTCCCCACAGGATGGGGGAGAGATTAAGAACAAAAGTGAGAAAGCTTGTGGGTCGAGATAATGACAGTTTAATAAGTGAAGGAAAGATTAAAAAAAAAAAAAAAAGAAAAAGAAAAATTAAAGAGAAAAAAAAAATGATGCAAAAGCAATCACTCACCACCTCCCACTAGCAGATCCATGCCCAGCCCCTCTTTGAGCAGCAGCCACCTTGGAAATCAAGTGCCCACCTCCCACCTCTTTCTTGCTCTACCCATTTTTATTGCTGAGCCTGACATTGTATGGTATAGAATGGACCTGTGACCAGTTCAGGTCAGCTGTCCAAGCTGTGTCCCCATCCTAATCTCTCGCTCACCCCCAGCCTACTCACTGTGGGGGCAGAGTGGGAAAAAAGAGAAAGCCTTGCCATCGTGCAAGCACTGTTGAGGAATAACCACAACACTGGTGTGTCATCAACACTGTTTTAGCCACAAATCCAAAACACAGCACCACACGGGCTGCTATAAAGAAAATTAACTCCACCCAGCCAGACCCAGTACAAGGTCTGATGCCATTGCCTTCTTGGGAGCAAGGTAAAATCAGGAGGACTGGAGAACAGCATGGTTTATTTACGTGCTACCACCAATTGAAGGTTGGACACAGTAAAGGGCTGAAGAGATGAGTGGAGCAGTTCCAAAGTCAGAGTGATCATCTCATCTGACTGTAGCTCCCAAAGAAACTCAACTGTTGTTATTAAGGGCTAATTGTTGATTTGCTGCATGGATGGTTTAAAATGGAAAAGCAGTCAGATATTATTCTTTGTCACATCAGATCAGATTCCCAAGGGTAGAATGAAGGTTACTTTGGATTATTTTCATATTGTACATTTTTTTTGGCCCTACCTAAGCAACGGCATGTGTCTCACTTTAAAGGGAATGCAGAAATAAAAATATAGGTTTTCATATTAAAATGCACAAACTTTTCACTATGCAATCTCAGCCTTTTACCAGGCAACCAGAATTTTTCTGCTTGTTTTGTATCTGTTAGATCCCTCCCCATTTTGATTGCACATCCTTTCTCTCCTGCTCTAAATAGACAGAGATCATCACTGCATTTTAGTGAACATTTGCCAAGAGAAGGTGCTGGTTTCTATGGGAGGTGTTGGAAACTTCGCAAAATATAGGTTTTACAGCAGAACACTCAGCTTTTAAATTGGTTTAGGATTTTTTTTCCCCTGAAAAGTGTCATATTGGCACACAAAATATCTTTCTGTGGCTGTTTGTGTGGAACAGACGCCCAATTAGTAACAAGCTGGTGCTCAGTCCATCGTAGTTGAAATGTTTTGTTTGGAAGCTCCGGCCTTGCCTTTTGGTTCTTTTTTCAGCTGAAGAAGCTATTGTTATCACACCATGCATACAACGGCGGTGCCAACTGTCCCAAATATTGTTTTGCTTGCAGCCTCACTGGCACTTATTTAATTATTGTCTCATTTGATTTAAACTACATACTGTAAGAACATTTTAGTACTTTAAGCCAAAGAGAACACTTGAGAACATTTTTATCATTTATAAATAGAGAATAAGAAAAGGATAGGGGCACCTGGATACATTTTTCATTTAATATATAGTTGTTAATTATATTACTTAATAAGAAAGATTGTGCATTAAAACCTTGGATGCAGCCAGGAGGTTTTTATGTAATAACCAGTTTTTCAAAATATATTGGTTGCATACTGATACTCCAGCTTTTCGTTTTGGGCTGAGGAAATAACTGGAACTGTACATTGCTTTTTACAAGATTTAACTTCATCTTTGTTTGCATGATGACAGTAAGTCAGAGGCTGTAAGTGGAATCTGGTATGAATGAGTTTGGCCAGTGTTTCTCATTATTATACAGACTGAGCCAAAGTGCTGGATTCAGACATTTTTGTATTTTGGTGCATTTGAAATCCCCATTTCTGTGCGTGTTTCAGCATGTCCTCACCTTCAGGGACTTTTCCAAGCTCAGTGGAGGAAAAAACTAACAATTGTGTTTGTGGACAAGTAACTGTTCATCTCCCCTGATTAAAAGCAGTTCCGTGTAACGTCAGATGTTTGGTGACAGCTTTAAGACAACCACAGTTCCTCTTGCCTGTCCCCAGACAGTATATATCGTGAGGGAAGAACTCCATGGTGACTTTGAGTGGGTCACCATGCCCATAAAGCACTGTGCAAGGCTGGGAGGAGATGTTAACTTGTTCCCTTAAAATGCTATGGGTACATAAAGAGGACATGGTGACTGAACCAATAAATCCTTCCTCTCAGGGCATTGTCAATGTGAGCACTCTACTAACAGGACGAGGTTTCACTGCATTTTGCTGAAGCAAAGTCCCTACCAAGCTTCACTGAGTCCTTAGAATATGCCCCATTTTCAAGCACCTCTCTATGCTTGGGAAAAAGTTTCTATTTTGCCTTTTTTTTTCCTCGAAGTTACCCATGCATTGGTCAGAAGACACATAGGCTGAAGTACATTTACAGAGCAGAATGCCAACACATTGACTGGAAGTATTATCATTCAGGGGAAAAA
>VXBL01002966.1:314-12322 GCA_013400195.1 Aramus guarauna
ATTCTATGATTCTATGATTCTATGATTCTATGATATTTTTGAGGGATGCTGTCTGAGAAGCTGGGCATAGGGAGTTGGGGAACACCATGCAGTGGGATCAAATGAGGAGGCATCAGGAGGCTTTGGGTCTCCTTTAATACTGGTCTGAACCTGCCCTGATTAATCCTGACAAAAAGTTGTTTCCAGCATTTGGCTTGCAGGAATGAACTGGGAGGATCAGTCCAACGCTGGCCTTTGCTGTCAGGAGGAGGTATTTTTATACACAAGCCTTCTGCTGGTGCAAACATCAGAGGAAGGGTATTTCCTTCAGCGGTGGCTGAGCAAACCAAGAAGGAGCAGGGAGAGGTGGTGGTGCTCACCTTGCTGATGTGCCCTACAGTAGGTTGCAACCAGGACCTCATCTTTGCTTGGGATTTTATACTGCAAAGAGCTATTGCATGTTTGCTCTTTGGTGAGGAAACAAGACCTTTTTAAATAGCAAAACTTATGGAGCAGTTTCTAGTGTCCATGGACTGGGTACTCCTGGTGCTACTTCTAGAGGAGGTCGTGGAGGCATGAATAAACTTGTGTTTAGGTAACTGGCCTTTTTGGGGCTGCTTTAAAGCATTTTGACAACACGTTTTCCTCTCTCTCCCTTGTACCCTAAACAGCAGGTTTCAGCACGCCCAGCTTCTGGGCTTGGGCTTTGCGCATTTAGACCAAGAGAATTTTCTGCTGTGGTTTTGCAGTTGCTCTGGGTCAATAATTGCTGCTGCTGCCAGCGTTGCTCCCTGGCCTCTCCCCCATGCCATGCAGATGGCAGGGGAGCCTGGGGGAGGCAGCCCAAGGGCCAGCAGCCCCGTTGCCCCATGACCAGCTGCACAGGACAGGGGACAGCCCTGGGATGGGGTGGCAGGAGGAACCCTCCACAAGCACCTCCACAAGGGTGTTTCATGGATATCTGTTGGGGTAGAAGAGAGAAATGAGAGGGACCAACATGGAGGTGCATTGGATTTGGAGGTGCTCTGCTATGTTAGAGGCATTTCTGGTAGAAAAGCGGGGAACATATAACAGAAACCTCAGCCATGGGCCTATGTCTCTAACCTTGTCTCAGTGTCCCTGGGGTGAATGGCCATGCCAGCCTGCCAGCAAGGGCTGCCCACGCGTGAGAGAGGCTGCAAATGCAGGAGCAGGGTGCTTGAAGCAAGAGAGATTTTGATGAATGTGTGAAAAGGAAGAAGCTGCTCAGCATTTCCTCTCTTGAGGAAGAGGCAGCTGAGCTCTCCATGCCCCTGAACTCCATGTGGGTCCTGGAGCCGATATCAAGCATCAAGCAGAGGTGCTGGCACTGGGAGAGCCCAGGCGGGAGCAGAGGCAGGCACCCATGCAAGCAGCAGCAGCAGCAGGAGCTGCTCCCACCAACGCATCCCCTTACCTCCCTGGCTGGTTTTCCTTCCTCCCTCCCCCTTTAAGAAAAATACTGCTTGTCATTGGGTTCATACTTGGGAGTAGGGAAAATTTGTTGACTGAGCAGCAGTTTAGCTTAATTTTCCTGTGTTTCTAGGTGGGGGCTTGGACCAGGACTATTTATAACGACAGTGTTAAATCTCAGGTCAGACCTTGTTGCTGGCTGTGACGGCTGGCAGAAGGTTTGCCTTCTAATCCTACTTCTGCTTTTGCATCTGTTTCGTCTATACAATTCAGGATGAAATGTTCCTGTTCTGTTCAAGGCTTGGTTTTATGCCTTTGTTAAACAAGAAAAACAAATGTGCTATATAGTAGTGCTTGCTTATTCTTCATCAGAAATTACCTTACCCATGCAGAAAATACTTTATACCCTCCTTAAAAAAGAAAGAGCAAAAGAAAGTTAGCGCCATACCAACCTAGAGGCAAAAGCTACCAGGAAGATAAAACGTCATCCAAACACAGCAGCGACTGACCCGCCGAACAGCTCTCCGGCAGCGGCAGCCTGCCGAGAAATCAGGTGCTGCTGCAGCTGCAGCCATCACGTTTTTGTGCTTTTTTAACTGTGTCACTTGGAACGTGGCCGTGAGCATAATCCAAAGAGAAAGGCAGGGCAGAGGAGGGTAGCGGGCAGCCCTCCCACCAGGCTGTCTCCTCGCACCTCCACCTCCGCCTGCCCTCTCCCAGCTGCCTGCACTGACACGTAGCTGTGTTTAAACACCGCTCTCTTCTCCTGTCTTCTGCTGGTGCATTTTCATGGAAACCTCTGCCTTTTTTTCTAGTGAACAGGGAGAAGGTGAGCATTTCTCATGGCTTTCTCCATTCCCAGGGACAGAGGCTCTCCAGACCTCTAATGGCATCTTAATTATCCAAATCCAAATTTCTTTCAAGCCTTTCTCTACTGCCACCACTAGCTGGTGCAACTTACCTTGTCGTGGTGTGGTGGCTTGCGCGCCTTGTCGATCCACAGAGCTATGTCGGCGGGAGCCTTGCGCTCCTGGCAGGTTTAACCAAGCCGAACAGGTCTGTCTGGGGAGAGGCCAGACTAAAATGTTGCACCCTGGCCCTCCAGGTTGGGGGTTTTGTTTTGGGCTAACAACCCAATCACGTAAAAAACAAAAACTGTTACAGAAATGGACACAACACTATCCCACCGGGTTCGGTGGCATAGTGTTGTTGCAGCCCTATGCTCCTCGAGGAGTAACAAGGACCAAACAACAACAAACAAAACTTTCTCTACTGAAATGAGTAATGCCTCACACTTCAGATGTCCATGCTAGAGCCATGAGGATTTGGCATTTGCAGATATGCAGGAGGAAGTGCAATGAAAGGAACCATTTTCTCAGTAACTGTATCTACCAAGGACTGTATTTATGTTAAGCCTGGATATCATCTCAGCCCAGTGCGGTGTGCCACCCATGCAAGACTGTTTGTTTTTCAGTGGATTGTACCTCTGGTGACTTTCCTGATTTCTGGTTGCTGCTTGACTCACAAAAGTGCCCAGGTCCTGACCAAGCCTTGCTTCTCTGGTGGGTTTCCCTATGTTGCTGCCCATCTAGGGTGCCCATGAGGTTGTTTTGATCAGGGGGTGCAATGACTGCTGTAAGATGGGGAAAAAACTGCAATGCCTCCAAATATCTGTTAGCTTTTTAAGCTTCTGCCTGCTGTTTTGGCTGGTAGCTAGTGTATGCCACAAGCTTTCAAACCCTTCCCCTGCTCAACATGGCATTATGTCCTCTGTCCGCACCAGGCTGGCACTGCCTGGCATTTCTGCCAACACGAACCCCTGCGTTGGTCGACCCCCCATAATTACGGTAATTTTTGAGCACCACTTACAGCGTTACTTGGCCTAGTCCTTAATTGTATGAACAGTGGGACAGCAGCAATACCAGGCAGTGTGATAGTCTCCCCTTATACTTCAGTAAGGACCTTTCCACTGCAAAGAGTAGTACTATGACAGTCAATTTTTCAATGGCTCTTCTAAGGAGCAACAAAGAAAAGGAGAATTTCCCATTAAAGACATAAGATGCCCACCTGAGCGGGCACACGGCAGCACAGCAGCTCCCAGCCTGGCAGCCCAGCACCCAACAGCACCAGGCGGGCACCTGGATGGCTGCTCCAGCTGTGCTCTCTGCCATGGACCGAGCTCCCAAGTCTTATGGCCACAGAAAATAATGGAAAAGTTTGCATTATGGAGTATGTAACTCACTTGAGCCCAAGCTCTACAGAGACTGCTTAGCTCACTTTGCATGTTCCCTTGTCTTGTAAGTCTTTTTCTGAATAGGAAGCAAAAAAACCCAAAACCTAAGAAAGGGAAGTTATTCCTCTGGAGTGCTTTGACGAGTGCTATTTGTAAACCCTTTAAACCCTTTCAATTAGTTTTTTTCCATCATGGAAGCCTGGGAGGCCAATATGTACTCTTTGTGGGGTGTTTGCAATGAGACGTGGCCACATCTGTGAAGTATTCCCGTCTTGGAAATGATTCCTGCCCCTCTGCCATGTCAGAAACAGGCCCAGCTGGCAGAAGCCAAGCCTTTCAAAGCAACCATTAGTTTCTTCTATTTGTGATTTTGGGTCTGGTTTTGTTTTTTGGTTTTTTTTTTGTTTTTGTTTTTTTTTTTCCCTTGCTTGTTTGAATACACAGAAGACTTCTCCAATTAGCCCTGAGTGACTTACAGCTTAGTCACTTCTGTCGAATCCTCGGAAAGTCGCTGCAGCCGCAAGGAAGTGTTTAACAAGTTTTAAAGGAAAAATGAGCCTGCCCTCTAGCTGCTAAGAGCACGCACGTCTCCGCTTCCTTGGCTTTCCTGCAGCAGGCAGGACTTACAATCAGTTTTGCTTCCTCCTCTCATGCTTCCTGGGCTCTGCTGCTTCTTGCCCAGCTCAGGAGCTCCAAATGGGTTTGCTACGTGGTTCCTCTGCATGGAGATGACCACCCGGATGGCCATTTACTGATAAAGTATGACTGCATTACTTTTGCACTGTAAAGCTGATTCTCCAAGGCGCAGGGCAGCAGTTTGTGGCATACATTCACCTGCATTGCCTTCATTGCGGTGACAAACCAGTTCTTGAGGGGCAGGACCATTCCTTACAGCCCTCAGGTAATACACAGCACCAAAGGTCAGCACCTGAATTTAAACCAGGTGTCAGATAAGGACCCCAGCAAAAATGAGTTTGAGTGCTACTTCAAATACTTACATAAATATTCCCCCATCTTGAAAAATGGAGGAGAAAGCAATGGGCCACCTGTGGGCCAGAAGGCTGATACTCTTAAAGTATAATGCTCCTGAAATGCCAGAAAGGTTCATCATTTGGGAGTTTTAAATGATAAGGATGCTTATATGTGCTTATATGTGCTTGTACATTCTGGCACAGAGGCACAGGGCACTGTACAGATTGCTGTACAAAGTAGAGACAGGGGCCATGGATTAAGAAGCTGATGGCTTGAGGCACGTGTTGCTTCAAGAAGTGGGGTGCACCTTGAAGATCTTCAGGTTTTCAGGCTGAGTAATTAAATCAACTGCGAGGAGGTGGTAACTCAGCATGGCTGGATAGAGAAATAGTTTAGAAAAATCAGTGGAAAGAGGGAAGGTTGCACTGTAAGGGTCTTTCCATGGTGTTTCCTTACTTTCTGTCTGTTGTTCTGGAGTTCATCTAAAAGGCCCAGAATGCAAGATCAGGCCCTGAGCATACCATAATGGAGGAAAAAAAGGAGGAGAAAACAAGAATGGAGAAGCGGAGCTGAAGGACCACTTCTCCCTCTCTCGTACTAGGCAGTTGCTATATATATTCTGCTTGGTTACACTGGCGAGGGGCAAAATTATTTTAGGGGTATCAGAGTGGTTCTTTCTTTGCTGTCCATGGTGAAGCCTGACAGTGGCTGTTCATAAACACAAAGTAATTTCTCCAAACGGTCTGACAGGGGAAAATGGTAAACCATGTCAGAAATGTTGAAAGAGTTGTTGTTGTTGGTTTTTTGGTTTTTTTTTTTTTNGAAAAATTTTGAAAAGGTGTTTGTTTTTTTTTTTTTTTTTTTTTTTTTTTTTTTTTTTTTTTTCAGAAAAGTCAAAGAGTTTGCTCCAGAAAAAGGAAACATCTGACACTTTCAAAACGGACTATTCTGTTTTCTAGCATTTGCAATGAAAGGCAAGAAATGAATATTTGGGGAAAGTGGCTTCTTTTTTATTGCTGCCTCTGCCTAATGCAAGTGCTGGAGATAACACGGATCAAGTCTGGATCCTTTCTTTGCCTGGGGTGACTTGGACACCAATTGCCCAAATTTAAAGACGATGAAGTTCTTCCATTACTAACTGCAAATACATGCTCTGTGTCCTGCAACAGGACATCCTGGCTGCAGCTGGGCTCATCTGCGTGACCGTGACGCTGGCAGTCCTCGAGGGGTTTCCATTGACCTCTTCTGCAGGCACCGTCTCACTTTGTTGGCAGCACTTAGGGGCTGACCGAGGCAGAGAGGTATTTATTAACACAGCGGTTAAGCCACCGTGCTAAGAAGGGAGCGAGACTAATTGAATTAACTCTTTTGGAGACAAAACATAGTTCATAATCAAAACTTCCTGTTTCTTGGATAAATGGCCAAACCACAAGGCTATGCTGCTACATCTTTTCTCTGAATAAAAATGGCTGTAGGGCACTCAAAATTTAACTGTTGAGCAGAACAATAAAATCCTCCCTGGCCCCTGTAAGAAGCTGGTAGGAGGGAAAAAGGAAGACCACTTTAAACCTTTCTGATTTAATTTTTTGCTTGAAAAGCTTGAAAAACTAACTAACTTGCACATATTATGGCAAGTGTCTGCCACCACTGAATGCTTAGAAGTAAAATATACCATTTCCTCTCCACCAGATGTGGGACAGAGGGGTAAGGAGGGCAGCCAAAGGGGGCTGAGCTCTGGGAAGGCTTTGAACATGATGGGCAAACACAGGACAGCCGTAAGCAAAGCCCAAGGTGGTGGACATTTCTTGTGGAGGTCTCTGGGGGTTCAATGAGGAGCAGGAACTTGCTGGGGTGATGAAAGGTGGTTCTTGGGATGGGCCACCGGGGTGGGGGGAGGTTTGCAGCAGGGGTAGGGATGTGTTGCAGTGTGCTGCAGCTCAGCTTACGTCTTCAATAGCAAGGCTGAGACATATGGAACAACTAGCAGAAGCAGCGTGTCTGAAAGTCATGTTTAATAAGGAATTTCCCACTTTGGAAGCCACTAGGTGGCATATGAGTTGTAGAGAAATGAAGCGCAGTGGCTGGAGGCAGAACAAGTTCCTCAGGGGTCAGGCATGGCGGCACGGGCCACCACCTCGCTGGGGAATCGTTGCGCAAGAGACAGCTTGTGGCAGTAACTTCATATTCTAGCATGTCATAAATATGTGGGTGTTGTGGGGGTTTTATCTTTTAAAAAAGAAAAAAAAAATTGGGTTTTTTGTGGGACATGGGACGTTAACCAGCCCACGGTTCTCCATCCCATCAGGGTGCAAAGCAATGGACATAGCCACCCACCCCCTTGGCAGGCCATGTCTGAGCCTTTGTAGCCATTACCAGTTACCTCCTGCTATGTTTTCGCTTCACATTTAAAGAGAGTGTTATTTTACATGAACATTCACCAGCTAGGAATTTATCTCTGGCCAAATATATTTTATAAATGTCACTGAACAGCCACCATTAGTCTCCACCCACTATTGCAGGGGACAGTGTTGAAGCAGTTGTCCAGCTCTGACACCTCTGTCTTGTATTGAACCATTTGGTAGTTTTCTTATGTTTTTGTTGTTGTTGTTTGTTTGCTTGTTTGTTTTTAATCCTCAGGTTGAACAAACTCCAACAAAGATCCCATGCAAACCCAGCTGACTGATCAAGGCTACTTATTTCTAGCGACGGGTCACAAATACATCTTTGTTTCAATAGCTAAAAGCATCTTCCACAACATGCTTTTGATTCATTCCTCCCGTGGTATTTGCAAGTAATGCCACAGAGGTCTCTTAAATTCCCTCAGTGCAGTGTTGGCATACACCAGCTCAGAAACAACCCTCTGAATCCTGGCCCTCTGAATCACTTGGTCATGGCACAGATTGATATTTTCTCCCAGCTATTCAGCTTGCAGGAATTATTGTCATTTAGAAAAGAAAACTTAGTTAATCA
Organism: Aramus guarauna; assembly: GCA_013400195.1. Classification (NCBI taxonomy): domain Eukaryota; kingdom Metazoa; phylum Chordata; class Aves; order Gruiformes; family Aramidae; genus Aramus; species Aramus guarauna. Next base: position 7,900 of record VXBL01002966.1, read on the forward strand.
ACTGATGGAATAACGTGTTGAAATATGTGAAAAATAAAGGGTACTTCTAAAAATAAATGTGGAAGCATAAGTAGCCCTGGCTATACATGGGAGGATACAGGTTCCACCTACTAATGAGTAGGAAGAGAGAGGCAGAGAAGTGTTTTGAAAGGCAAAGGAGGGGATTACGCACCTTACTTCTGCACTGGGCATCTTTTGTACAACTGCCATCAAGCACCCGTGAAAGCTGTAGGCCAGACATGTGAGAGGTGAGGGCAGGGACATGTTCCCACTCTATTGCTTGCCATGAGAATCCAGTCCCTCATTTGATTATGAATTACAGCAAGCCCTGGAGACAGCTTGCTGCCTTCATCATTCTACCCCAGCCAGTATGTGAGTAGCGTTGGCTGGATGGTCTCCATCTGAGTCCTACACAGCTATCAAGGACCATAAAGACATATATGCTTTCTGCTACTTGAAGTCTTGAGTGGATTTATACATGAAGCAATAATTTAGAAGTTTTATGAAAGACTTGCTGGTTTGACTACATGTGCTTTGCAGCATAAACACCACTTAGGGCTTTTCACAGCAAACCAAAGTGGTTGCTGTTGTAATTTCAGCATTAGCTGTCAAAACATCCCCCTTGATGGCTCTCTTGTTCCTGTGGTATGTGGGCCTGTGTGGCCGGCTTTTGGCTCTGCAGTTCAGACGAATCCGTAGAACTGAGGAAATAGATGAAGGGAATGCAGCCACTTTGAAAAACAAAACCAAACCCCAACCAAACAAGCCAGTTAGTAATTTCTGGCTGAATTTCTCCTTTTGTCTACGGATTCAGACTGTAACAATTGGGTGTGGGGGCTCGATATGTTTTTGCTGTTTCAAAGTAAATAACTCTGTTGTGTGGGAGCAGTGATAGACCTATACTGTGCTATTTAGACTAGCAATAAGAAAACATCCATAAAAACATTGGATTTACTGTGAAGAGAGAAGGTGCTAAAGGAGCCCAATCTGCCTGTCTCAAATAATCATTGTCTCCTGCACTCTGTTTACTTCTGGTATGTTGCCCTCTCCCTCCCTTCTGCAGAGTGCTTCAGCTTATTTCCAGCTCTGCCAACAAGTGAGGACCCAGCTACTGCTCCAACCCTGCCAGATAATGAGCACGTCCTTGCCAATTTAAGTTCATGTAAATAAAGGACAACTGACTCACCAACTGGTGTCCCAGCCATGCAGTAAGAGGTAGGTAAACTCTGTATTGCCTAAAGTAGAAGAAGATTTACTGTTAAAAGCATTTACTTTTGACATGCTGATGCTGCATGCTATAGCCACACAGGCACACAGACCTTCTTGTAACAGGAACAGATCTTAGAGCAGAAATGCCTACGAGGAACACCCAGATGGAGATGGTTTTGCTCTTACAGATGTTGGAGAAATCAGAAAGTGCCAGAAATCAGAAAGTGTCCAGTGTCTACTTTAGGATGAACCTAAACTGGAGGGGCCTTTGACAGATCACAGAGATCTTTCTCATCTCCACAATAGCCTGGAGGTCACCAGGAAGGTATTTACTGGGAAATGACACACCAAGAGTCGGTCCCTGCTCATGCCTGGTTTCAGCCTGGAGCTCTGCACCCTCTTGCCCACACCCAGCAGGATGAGATAAGGCATGCCAGGAAGGTGCCCTTCCTTGAGGAGAGCAGTTCCACCTTTTTCTGGTTAAAGTTTGTTTGCAGAAAGCTCAACTCTTGCTTTCCCACAGCCTGACTGCTCTCCCTCTTGCAGGCTGGATGCTCTCCCAGATGGTCAGGGAGAACCAGAGATGGTCTGTCTTGCTTGGAGCAGAGATCACGTGCCTGGATTTTTGTAGCACTGTGGTCTTAGGTTGGTTGCCTGAACTGGTGCTTTCAAGTTTTTGACATTTGTCCTCTAAGGAGCTTAATCAGTTTCCAGTAGTGTTGCCTTCAGCTGAGTTTTGACAGTGAAACAGGCTACTGGCTGGGTGCTAGTAGGTGAGGTTGAAGAAACACCATGTGGACCAGGGGACGAGATCCCATGTTGATCACAAGGAAGGATGCTACAAAGGACTGACCAGGATCCCAGGTCTGGGCTATGACCATATCACATCTGACCTGTTCTGCAGGGTCTTGGCTACATGAGCTGGGCTTCCATAACCCCAGTAGATATGAGCAGAGGATTTTTCTGCTGCTATTGCAACACCAGGTCCCCCAAGAATTTTAGCTCAGCTTACCACTGTTCCACCCAGACTCCTTGAAAAAAAAAGAAGATTGTTCTGGCCCCACTTCTGGAAGGAGCTTATTTGCTCACCAGAAGCCAGTGGCCTGATCCAACCTCAGTGATGTAAGGCACAGATAAGGAGGACCCCTGGTCGTTGGCCTCAGGCCACACCGGCAACAAGGACATGCCTGCAGCACTTTGTCAGCAGGGATGATTTTTTCTCCAACTGCAACAACAACATTTTTATTCTACAAATTTTCTACAATGTTGACTGAGAGAATTGACTTGCCCTACACTTGGCCAAAATAGCTAATCTGGTAAAACTTTGCAAAGTAGAGGCTGATCCAGGGTTTTGCACTTTGATACTGCAGTAGAAATGTTTCTTAGGACTGGGAAAAGAACAAGGTTCCTCAGGCTGTGCTAGGTTTGTATGCAATTTCAGTGAAGAAGCTCGCGATCACGTGTTTAATTTTCAACTCGAAGCTTTTAGTGCATGTTCCTAGCTAAAGGGTCAACTTTGATTTTCCCGGCACTGCGTTGAGCTATGTGGCACAGACCAGAGGTAGATCACTTGCAGAGCAGCAAACAAGAATCTGCAGGTCTTCTTCACTGGAAGGTCCATAATGTAAAGACTCAGAATGAGTTCACAATTAAAAAAGATTTGGATGCATTAAAATTTTGCATGTTGAATGCTTAAATATTTTGAATGTGAATGTTTTGAATGTTGAAATATTTTTATTAGACTGTGAAATAAAAATGTTCTGTTCTGGCGGTGCCAAAATAGAACTTCCAGCCTTACCCAAATGGGTGTTTACATTTTTTTCCTATGAAATGTCACTGAAATCATCCTGTTTCCTGGGGATTCTGGGTTTCAACACAACTGTGTTTTCCCATGCACACCATTCTGTTAGAAAATTTTCAGCTCTTTCTAGCTGTGATGTTATTGACTAATACAGAGTGAGTCCATCTATCTGCTATACAATTTTGCTCTAAGAAATTCCCTCAACAACAGCATTTTAATAAAAGCTGCACCGATGCATGTGTGTTTGAAATCTGGTTAGAAACATCTTACCTGCAGTGTGCTATATTCTGAAAGAGCATTATCATTACAATAAAATCTCTCTTCTCTTTCATCTGTGACCTACTTTACAGTAATTTCTATCAAAAAGCATACATATCTGCTGAATAAAACTCTATACGTTGCACCTTTTATCTTATTTTTCGTATTAACCTTAATGAATTAACCTCTCAGAAGTCCAGCTGGCACCTAAGGTGAAGTTCATTGCATGTTTTGGGCAACTGAGGAGCTGGGGAGGTAAAGGTCTGGCACGCCAGGTGTGTTACCTTGCGAGCCTGCACCAGAGCCTATGAGACCATCATCAGCAGCCTAATTTCCCAGAAGCTTGGGACAGTTTTCTTTCACTATATGGGTACCTTCTCCTGAACTCAGTCATAAAATAACTGGAGGGGAATAAAAAACCTTTTCTGGCATGAAGACTGTGGAAAGGACATGGTTTAGTGGTGGGATGGCAAGGTTAGGTTAGTGGTTGGACTTGATGATCTTTTCCAACCTAGATGATTCTATGATTCTATGATTCTATGTTTTGCCCCTCCTCAGTTCCTATACAATCTATTGTACATGTGATGCAATGTTTTACTGTAAAATTTAGGAGATTCAAATTGCAATATGCGAGGAAGTGAATCAGTAAAGAGGAAAAGGAGGGAAACCAAAATAGTTCCAGATCCTCTGCTTGTCCTTGAGTTCCTCTGCCAAAACGTGGTGCTTGCACTGCCCTGTATTGAGTTTCCTTTATCATGAGACAGAAGAACTGGACAGATACCAGGAAAGCTAATGGGCTGACTGACTACGCAGTGGCACAGTAAATGGGAATAGTCATTATGTCCTGACTACTGTACCAAATACACAAGGTGAAGGAGGGAAAAACTCTCGTGAGTAATCATTCTGTAACTGCACATGCGAGAGGTGACAGAAGACAAAACATTTTTCCACTTGGAAATGTTATCCTTTTACAGGGCCTTACTTTCCTCCTCCAACAACCTGTTATAAAGATGAACAGCACAATGAGTAATATGTCCTAGTTAGAGGGTCAGGAACAAGCCACAGAACAGAAATGCCTTTTTGAATCACTTGGTGCAGTGATTATATTTGCTGAAAAAAAATTCTCAAGCAGTTTTCATTCCATTCCATTCCATT
>VXBL01002966.1:12346-69560 GCA_013400195.1 Aramus guarauna
TTATTTTATTTTATTTTATTTTATATTTTATATTTTATTTTATTTTATTTTATTTTATTTTATTTTATTTTATTTTATTTTATTTATTTCTTGCATTCTAGCAGTTGAAGTGGATAGTAATGGTAGCAGCTATAGAGTGTAATTATTACAGTTGCTGTTCTGATTTGGTTTAAGTTCCTTGAAGGCAAGGCTTTTCTGAGCTGAAAATCAAGGGCACTCTCATGAGTGCTTTCCCGGCTTCCAGAGAGCGATCAGCAGTGACAGCTAAAGATCCCATCTATTATTTATCAGCTTTATCATAGTTTTGAGTTTTGCCCTTTATATCATGCAGGCAGTGGAGTGGAGTAATAAAACACTTCTGCATGGGAAATGATTTAACGTCGCAGGGATTGATCCAAAAATAAACCTGACCAGCATCCAGGTACAGGGAACATGGACACTAGAAGCTTTATGGAAGAGGAGGATTGCCAAATGCTGGGGTTTCTGTATTGATCGCTCATCATGATGTCTTTCATTTTTTAAAAACTGGAACATTCATCCATGCTGAAAATCAGAAAAGGCACTTTCATTGTCCATTTCTGCGGAGGATGGTGGACAAGCACTGCTGTTGTGCCAGACACTGCTGTTATTACCAGAAGTCCTGTGCCAGCTTGGAAAAATGACCTTTCTATGACTGATCCTGGCTTGAATTTCTGCCGAAAAGCCTGGCTGCTCCCCTGTCACTCCAGGACACCCCGTTTGTGGGAGCAGTGTGCCTCAGCCCAGTGCCTGATGTGCTGCCTCAGCCCAGTGCCTGATGTGCTGCACCACGAGGTGCTGGTCCATGCAGTCCCCATAAGAAAGGCACTCAGACCCTCTAAAGTATCATTTTAAATGCCATTTATTAGAGCTAACACTATAAAGATAAAATAGCATAGATAATCTTACATCCCTTTAGATGCTAGGAACCTCGAGCAGTGTTCCCACACGCAGCACGTTGTGCAGACCCCTCTGCAGAGAACATTTCCCCAATTTATTTGAGCCGTTACAGGATTTTCTTACAAGATATACATCTGCTCATCATTTCTACTGTCAAACAGAAAGGATGTTGGCATCACAACTTCTTGCCGCACTTTTGTATAAAGGCAAGGCCACGCTGGTGATGTAATTGCTGGTACCAAGTGGGAGCTGCCTGCAAGCTCCTGCCCTACAAGCGGCTGGTGAAGCTTGTCCTGCGGCCACAGGGTACCCCAGCACGAGGACGCGGTGCACACACGGGCTAACTGCTCCCTGGGTCACGAGCTCCTCTACGCACGGCGGTCTTACGGTCAGGATCACTGCGCTGAGGCTTCCCCGCACCCTGGTCTCTTACAGAAGCTGTCCTGGCCAGCAGCGCTGCACGCTGGGGACTCCTGAGGGGGACCTGCTGTGGTGCTGCAGGCGCGCTCCGCACCGCCATGACGTTATGTGCCAATTATTCTGAATTCATACACCAGGCTGCCAGCGGTGGTAATTATGGCTCAGGTGTATGGGCTAATCCATTGCCTCTTGCAGTTAGATCACCGTCCTCACAGCACATCTTTCAACAAACCTTGCCAGGGAGGTTTAAGACATCTGTAAAAGCCCCACAGCAAGCAAAAACTGAACTCAATTCAGTGTTGTCAAACTCCTGCACGTCACTAAGCAGATGTTCTTAAACCAATGTAGGTCAAGCTTAATTGACGTGAGTGACCATGAGTGTGTTTGTGTACCAGCAGATTCACGCTGGCATGTTTTTGGTTCTGCAGCTATTGTAGGAAAATAGGGTCCGGATCCCCTGCCACCCCACCACTGTCACTGCTCAGGCCTCTGCCAAGGGCGTAGAAAATGCTGCCAAACCAGAAGAGCAGCCCTCCTGCTCCTCAGCACTCAGGATGCGCTGGTGCCAGCAGGCACAGCGTGTGCACGGGCCGAGCCCTCCTGCCATCAACAAATGTTTAAGCAATGACAACAGGCCCGTGGTGGAGACGCAGTGACCTCCCCGAGCACCCAGCAGATGCTGGAGGTCCTTTCTTTCTCCCTTTGCACAAGCTGAGGAGAAATGGGACTGTGTAAGGAGGTATAGGGATGTGCATGGGGACCCCGAGCCGTGGTGCTGTGGGGTGCATGGTGGCTGGTGGGCAGTGGGGGCTGCCAGGACAACCCCTGGGTCATTGTGTTTGATGGGCTGGTGCTTGCAGAGCACTAAGCTCTCAGCTAACAGCACTGTGCAATGACTCTACTGCAGGGAAAATCGCTTTGGGCCTCCTTGCCCAGTGCTTTCCCATCTGTTTGGCCAGGATAATTTTCTTTTTCTCACCCTGAAAGAAATATTTTTAAATGGAGTTGCTTTAACCTCCACAGAGGGTTATTACAAGTTACTCAGGCACATCTGGGGCATACAGTGTGGCTGCTCAGGCTTCAAAAATCGGATTATAGTTTCCTTTTAAAACCTAGAGGAATATGTTCTTGAGTCGTGAGTCACCTTAACTGTGACGTACTCATTTGGACTGTTTCTGCTTAAAAAAGAAGCCCTGAGGATCAAACAGCAGCATATGGTGTCAAGGGATGGACAAATGCCTCCAGGCACTTCATCCCAGGGGAAACCCAGCAGAGAGCATGTCCAGCCCCCGCAGCAAGGGCTGCGTTGCCGTATCTTGCAGGCACAGCCGGGTGGGCTCCTGCCCTGCAGCGCATGGAAGGAAGTGCTCCAGCATTGCAGAAACCCATGCTGACGTGACATGAAAGCAAATACTGTTTTGAACCCCCCCACCCCCAAAAAGGGCCTTGCCTCACAGCTGTCAGGTGAACCCTTGGGCTGCCGTGCTTGCAGCCCGAGCGGGGCAGGGATTTGGGAGCAGGGGGCTTCTCCTGTGCTCCCACCACTGCACCTACCGCTTCTGCTTCCAGCCCTGCGAGTGCCCGGTGTGCCGCCGGCACGGCCTGACCTGTCCCTGTGTCCTGCAGCAGGGCTCAGCACCATGGCCCCAGCACCGGTGTGCAATGGGGTGGTGAGGGCTGCATCGGTGTCCAGGCTGTCCCCCAAACAGAGTCCCAGACCCCGACACGGCCGATAGCAGGGAGCACTGACTTGGGTGCAGCAGGAGGAGCAGCCTCTCGTGGGGATTAGACAAACCTGACCTGACAGTGCATCCAGGGAGAGTTTGCGGCAGCGGGAAGGATCACGTTGGATGTGATTCAACGGCGCGGAGCGGCACTCCCCGAGGAGCCGCGGCTGACTGCTGCCCCTTCCTGCAGCCGGCCTCTACCCTCGGCAAACAGCAGAACAAAGCAATGGTCCAGCAAAATGAAACCCTGAAAACTTCTCCTTGCTTTTCTAACACAATTGAAACACAGCCTGTGGTGAGGGGAAGGAGAAAGCACCAATTTGGCAGCTCTTTTTAGTTAGTCAACCGGTAAGCAAGGGCCAACAATAAGCTGGTGAATGTCCCGTCATTGCTGGTGGTGTCCCCTAACTTACGTGTCCCCTGTTCGACTTCAGCAGGGGATTTAGCACTTGTGTAACACCCTGCTGTTACGTAACTAACTCCAGCCACACATTTTCTGGTTTCACTTGTGCTTCACATCACGCAGAAACTGAAACACGCTCGCTGGCTCCTGTCACACCGTGTTATTTAGGTTAAGGTTCGTAGTACTCGGACCCTGGAGCAGCAATGGGAATATCAAACAAATTGACAGCAGTTAATATTTACAGGACCAAAGATCACAGAAAATCGATAAAGTCTGTGAGAGGATCGTGAGCAAAAACTTCAAAACTAGATATAAAACTTTCCAAACTAAGCAAAAGACCCATCACAGTCTGACAACACGGTTTGCTTCTTTCTCTTGTACATCCTCTTGTGCAACACTACATGTACAGCTTAGACCGAAAGTTTCTGACCCTAAAATCAGGCTTTATGTCACATGCTTCAGTAAACAGACTTGTAATAGGCAAAGGGAGTACCAGGCTAATCCCAAAGGTATCTAGCTCGTGGAGCGCTTTCCTAGAAATTGGGCAACAACTAAATATTCCAGGCTGGTGCTTCCTAAGCTGCCTTATTGTCGGGAGGATGTGAGTCCATGGGCACGTTTTTTTGGGATACAACTCCCACTTGCAGACTGATAACTTTGTGCAAACCCAAATTCTTGTGTTGTGCAATTTAGGACTCTAGGAAATATGTCATGCCAAAAAAGTTGCAGGAACAGAGGAATATAAGACACAGAGAGAAGAGCGGGCAAAAGCATATGGCCTCCCCTCCAGCTGTTTAGCTGTAATACATGATTTTGACTAGAGGCCCTGGGAAGGTCTCTCCCGAAGTTCCTGCCGTGCTGCACCCTCGTGCCAAAGCCCATGAGCTCTCACTGGACATTCACGTTGCACCTCCCGCTTGGCAGCCCCAGCACAAATCCAGCTGGACAGCAGGAACAACTGTCCCACTTTTGGAGACAAGGACTCCATTTGATTTAGCTCCTTTTTGGAAAGCATCCTCATGTGCAGGGCACGTCCCTGGTCAGGCATCTAACCTGGTACTTGCCTCAAAGTTACAGCACAGACCAAGAGTGTACAAAAGCTGGGGGGGTGGGGTGGAGGCGTGGTGCACAGTGCATCACATTTTTGGTCCCAGATGATGCTTTAACTGGAGGCTTGTTTGTGCAGTAAGAGTTAAGCTACAACTAGATGCAGATTGGGGCTGAGTCCCCTTGCACTGGGCTGGGTGAAAAGTGCCCAGGACAACAGGCAGCCAAAGAGGGCGGCTGAGGAGGCAACATCACAAGAGAGGTGCAGAGGTGGCCGGTCATGGCTGGAATGATGCTGCTCTAAAGGGGACCCGGGAATTGTACCTGTGGCTTACAGAGCTCAGGTGTAATCCCAGGAAGGTGGAAGACAATGCAAAGTGGTGGCTCTGGGGCTGGGGCTGCCCAGTGCTGTCCCTGCTGGATACATCTCCGGTCTTGTGATCCCTCAGTCCTGCATCCCAGAAGATCCCTGAAACAAGAAATCCTGGAAAGGAGCCCCCCATAACCACCCAATAATCATCCACCCCCCCCCATCTCCGCAGCTCGGAGTGGCTGAGCTCCTTCTCTCGCAGCATGACAATTGCAAAGAAATTCTTCCGCAAAATTAAGTTAATTGATATCTCAATAGGTAGCTTTCAACCTGCAGCCCATTAAATCCCACAGGTACAAGGTAAGTAACCAAGAAATGGGAAGCCTATTGTCAGAAGGCTTAAATTTGTCATAGGGGGATCCCACATCTGTTGGTGAAAATATCTAGGCCCATAAACGTAAAATGGTTCACAGCTTCCCAGATGTGTGTTTGCCCCTAAAACATCTGATATTCCAGTGGAACAGCATTCCTGTGGAGATAGGATAAAAATAGCCAGGGTTAACATTTGGAAAAGTCGTCTATGTTTTGCAAATTTGTAAAAAGCCATTATGCAAAAACAGTTGTGTCATGACTGTGTCATTTTATATCACAGGGATTTAAATCTTGGCTAACCCAACTGGCCAGGCCAGATCTTTTATAATCCTGAAGAAAAAAAAATGCAAAGTCATGTGTATTCTGTGTGAGGCTCTATTTTTATTTCTTACAGGCTTCTAGATCTTTCTCCATTGCTCAACTGCTTGCATAATACATTGCAATTTTAATTCAGGGAGAAAAGCATTTTGTGGCTGCCAGTGACCTAGGCAGTAGGTAATGTTTTACCAGTAGAACTGGGCAGGTAGTTTTATTGGTGACTGAGGAAAAGGAGGGGGTTAAACCACATGAAGTTGTTTCTATGTCCTAGCATTTATTAACAAGACAAGGTAGGGACTATATTTGCTCTCAAATGGATTGGTTGCCGATGCTGCAACACGATTTCATGCTGCATAAGGAAAGTTCTGCTTAAACCCTTTGAAGGCGGGGAGTGAATTAAGCAGAGACTGCTGTTTCACCTGGTCCCATTACACAGGGCATTCAGCATATAAAAAAGTTTTGGCTGTGAGCTCATCTTGCCATATCCATATTTATTGAAGATAACACAGAATTAGACAGCACAAATGATTCTAAATGACACTTAGCTCTTTGCAGTATGATGGTAAATGGCCGTATTGGAGTAGGCACATGCTATTTGCCTTGGATTGCAGATGTGGAAACTGAAGTGCGGAGGTGAGCTGCTCAAGGTGACATACTAACTGCGACTAGGACCCAGTCCTGCTTTTTTTCTGGAGTGCCTTTGTGTGACATGTTCCCAGACTTTGTACTATGGATTTGCTCCAGCCTTGCCTCTGCACTGCTGAACTTCTGACCTGACATGTTGCTGTAGGTCAGCAACTGGGACATGCCTGGAGGCTCAGATGGTTGATCTCCTCTTGGCCCTGGGCATGAATTAGCCACACTCCTGATCTCCTGCTCTCTGCAGCACTTTAACTACTCTGCCCCACACTGAGCTTCCTACAGAAGCATCTTCATCCCTGGAGTTATTCAAGAAAATGTTCAGTAGCTGTTGTTCAGAAGTGCTGTAAGGGCAGCTGGGCAGGAGGTTGGATTAGCTGATCTCCTGAGATCTGCTCCAGTCCTAAGTGATTTTATCAGAATGACTAAAAAACATTGTCACTCTATTTTCTGGCAAGGATTGTGCTGAGGAACCTCAGTTGTTTATCACCTGCCATCTTGTGAGAGTCGTGGGGGCTCCAGTCCTTGTTCTCCAGAGACGTCGTTGCTGGAACCAGCCTGAGGCCACCAGCGCCTTGGGATGCCTGTACCAATGCTGCTGTCTAACCAATGGCTGATGGATTGGCTCTGGCAGGCATGCGTCAGCAGCAGGATTGTCTCAAATTAAATCACAGGTGTCCAGAGTACACTTGGTTTTCATGCAGCTGGCTTTCCTGGCAGCTTAGCCAAGGTAGAAACCACCAAGGAGTGAAGATAGGCCCCTACCTGTGGCACAATGCTTTTCCTGAGCTTGGAAGACACTAATCCCATCCAGCTATTAAAATATAAATTTTCCTTACAGGATGGGGGAAGTACTTAAATAACTTGATTGGATTTATCAAAGCCTTTTGACTAAGCTGTTACAAGCACTTCAGCAACATCTGAAAAATAGTAAAGGTCACCACTACCTTGGGATCTCCCACATTTTCATGCCTGGGCCATACACGCACATGCATATAGAGTATATAGTGCATTCAACATGTATGTATGGAATTTGGTTCCCATCGTCATTGTATCTGAGCTCCTGCTATTGTGCTTTTGAGAAGGGAAACACTATTACACCTGTTTACAAAGAGTAAACTGAGGCACGAGGAACTCAATGCCCAGATGAGGAGTGCCTGACTCTTCCCTGTCTCTCACTGGAAGTCTGATGGGAGTTAGGTAAGAAAATGCTTTTTGGGTTGTGCAGCTTAATTACTTGTTTGAGGGCACAGAGGACAGCTACAAAGAATTGAGCTTAGATTTAAAACTAGCACCTTATGCACCAGACCATCCCCCTTCTCCCTCCCATGGTGGTAGAGTTGTAATTTTCACATAAGACAAACAAGTTGCTGCCTTTGGCAAGTACTGATATTCTTGAATCAGTAGTTTCTCTGGGTTCATAGTTTAATTCAAATCTAAATATGAGTCCAATTATTTCTCAGCATCTTAGGAATGTGATTTTTCTGCTACTGTGAGTTTTGAGTTGTCACTGCTTTGAAATATTTTAAGTTAGAATTCTTAGACTTTACACACATTTATACCTGTCACATCACATTCTCCTGCTTGCTTTTGAAAAGAAGGAATCATTAATGTGTTTTTTTTCTCATGGGAAAATATATTTTCTCTTTCTGGAATTACATTGAAATAGAGAATCAAAATTGAGCCTTCATGCTTTTTTTTTAGTAAATTGAACTATTGTACACTATTTTTCTCTCAATACTTTGTGTTGTCTTGTATTTAATGCATGTCATTGTCATTTCCTAAGCTTTCATTTTGCAGGGAATTTAGATGGACATCCTTGGTCCTTTGAATGTAGTGTATCATATTTCTATAGACCTTGGTTTTCTTTCTCTTAATTCCTCTGTTCTTTGGAGGTGCCCTTTTTGCACTTGAGAATACATCTCATTACAGCATGGATTCCAGCTTAAAATTACGTTCCTTCCCAACACGAGCTGGTTCATCAGTTCCCTTTGAAATATGAGCCTGTATGCAAGGGTATGACATGCAACAGGTAAAATGCATTCTCCTTAGGGCCAACTCTTACTAAGAATTTGGCTGCCTACAGGTGAAGCGTTCACACTTTGAGGGTGAAATGTAGAGCCCTGCACCCTGTTGGGTGCTCAAGGACCCCTCTCCAGTGCACATGAGAGCCCATGGTCTCAGGATGGGACCCAAAATGGTCAGTGGTCCAGGCAAGCCTTAGAGGGCAAGGTAAGACCTAAGCATCAGTCCTCAGGCACTTCAGCTAGGGCTGTGGGCAAGCACCTCCAGAGAGGACTCATCAGGGTGGATGCTCAAAGATTTTGTTTCACAGAACCAAGCAGGACTCACTCCTTTAAAACTGGGCTGGGGGAAAATATGACCCATGTGCCCCCTTTCCCCTTGCATCATAGTTTGTACTGCAAGGCAAATTTGATGGCACTAACCATCTGTGAACACACAAAAACTTTTGCATTTTTGGTTGAAAGCAAGTACTTCTTAGGGATATGCTGGCATTTCTTCTACGTATTTAACTAAATGGTTCCTTATCAGTTTTTGCTCTGAACATTCTAACCTAACCCTTCAGTCTGTCTCCATTTCCTTCTCTTCCCATTTATGTCACCTTTTCAGAATTCCTCAGTCATCTATTGAAATAGTGATCTATTATCCACACCTATGATCGCTAAAACTAATAGAGGAACAAGTCAAGAACAGAAAGATGTGCAAACTAGTGCCTTGCTGTGACTTACTGTTACAGTCCCTCCAATTTCTTATCAGACAAGATGATTCAGGAGCTGTGATTCAGAGAGTAACTGGTACTTTGGTAATAAACATCTATCTTCTTGGCTGGGCTTTTTGTTTGCTTGCTTAGATTTGCTGTATGAGGTTTGAATGGTGTTACCTGATAGGCTTTTCAGGTGCAAATCTGCAATGTCAGCACATAAACAAGATGACTGCAGCAATTTCAAACCTATGAGTCTGACTCTAGGAATATATCTAGAAAAGATCCCTGCTGAGGTGCACTTCCAAAGGAGAGTGAAAGTACTTGCGTCGACGACTGCAAAAATTACTCCCCCCAAACCTACCCAGGAGATACCACAGATACTTCTATCCCTGACCTGCAAGCTCTGCATCTAGAGCAGCAGGTCCATGCAGCTCCGTCTCAGTGCCTACACATTGCACCTGCCTAGGGAGGGTTCGCCCACATTTGTTGGGCGGTCCAGTCTGGTTGGCATTTGTGAGGCTAAATCTTTCTTAGCTTGGCCCTCCTGGTGATGCTTCACCCACCTCCATGAAATTACTTGGTGGTCACTTAGCAGCCAGGTTCTTAAAACCGTGATCTGGTTTGTCCCCAGCCAGCAGCCAAGCACCCACACAGCTGCTCACTCGCTCCCACTTCCTCAAGCAGGATGGGGGAAGAGAACAGGAAGAACAAAAGTGAGAAAATTGTGGGTTGAGACAAAGGCAGTATAATAGGTGAAGGAATGAGGAAAAAAACCCACCTCCCACAAGCAGACCGATGTCCAGCCAGTCTCTGAGCAACAGCCACCTTAGAAGCCCCAAACCTCCCCTTCTTCTTCCCAGTTTTACTGCTGACATGACATTTTACACTATGGGATATCCCTTTGGCCAGTTCAGGTTAGCTGTCCCAGCTGTGTCCCCTCCCAGTCTCTTGCCCACTGCCAGCCTACTTGCTGTGGGGGCAGAGTGGGGAAAAGAGAAAGCCTTGATGCTGTGCAAGCACTGTTCAGCAACAGCTAAAGCACTGGTGTGCTATCAACACTGGTTTAGTCACCTACCCAAACTACAGCACTATATAGACTGCTATGAAGAAAGTTCCAGCCAGACCCAGCCCAAGTGCCTGCCTAGGAGGGAGAAGGGCTTGAAGTGCTGCTCCTCATGCTTGCTCCTGCGCTTTACCCCAAGACTTGGCAGGCTATCACGTGGGGCCAGCCCAGGCAATAAGGAGAAGGAACCAGGGCTCCTCTGCCCAGGTGAGCAGAAGGACCACCAGATCAGCAACCTCCACTTGTGTCTCTGGGTCTCTGACATCCTTGGGATGACTGACACCTTTTTTTTATGCCATCAGACAGCTTCAGCACAGGGGCACAACTGCAACCTGGCAGTAGGGTCCCGGGGGGTCCTCCTGGCTCCTGGAAGATGTGCTTTCAAGTCCTCTTCTGGCACAGGAGGGAATTCAATTTACCATGTTTGCCTTAGGTAAAAGAGGCTAGGATTCAGCATTTCTGCATTTAATGAGATGCCTGATGCTGTTGGTGTCTGCTAGCTGTGTTATGAAGGTACTGGACGGAGTCAGTCCCCAGGTTGCCCATGCTGGAGCCATGTCTGCAACTTGTCTGGGACAGGGGCACTGAGCAGCTCCTCCTGACATCGCTGGGCAGTTCCAGCAGCACCTGGGAGTGCAGCCGGAGACCCTGAGAATTTTAAAACCCAGTATTTGTGTGCGTCAGCGTGGCACTGAGCAGAGTTTTTCAGACACATGGATGTGAACAGAGGTGGAGTTTCACCTTGTAGCTCCTCCAGCTGACTTGGTCTGCGATGCCACTTCTCTGCTCCCTCCCCAGTGCTGCAGCACATCACCCATACTCACAAGCACTCCTTCAGAAAACATCTGAAAAAAACAGTGATCCATTTCTTTTTCTTCTTTCTTTAAATATCCACTGTGATCTCCAGGCTTTAAGCAGCTAGAGCCCTAAAAACAGGCATTCATCTGTGTGCTCTATTACACAATAAGCAAGACATAGGGAAGTTTTCAACTTTAAATGAAATGCGTAGTTATAATTACCTTAGTTCTTTTCTGGATCTCTCGGTGCTTCAGAATGAATCTGAGGGTCCTGTATCCACAAGGATAACAAAGGCAGTCCACATGTACCTTAATTATTGCCAATAGTAATATGATCTGACTGTCATGGAATCAAGACTCAAATAAAAATCCCTAATGTCAGGAAATCAGCTCTGTTGTTTATAATACCTTCTGTTAGAGTTATAACGAGGCAAAGAGGTGAGGAGGAGGTCTGAAGTCATAGGTATTTCATAGACTATCAAATCACAAGATGGAGCCAGATCTGTCCACATAAATATTTATATTAGAGAGACAAAGCTGCGGCAAATTCTTGGCTGATGTGAAGAGCCTTCAGCTGATGTGAATTTTTATAGCTTGTGCTTTCCAGCAGGGCTGTGACAATTCACATCAGCAGAGGAGCTGCTACTCTATAATTAGCCAAATCCTTGCACCAGGGACTGCTGTCACCTTCCCATCAACCCTGCTCTCTGCACACGGTTGCTATTTAACCAGTCGCAAAAACGCCACTTATCAGAGCTTCTCAACAACGCGCCGAACAAAAGAATATCTGGAGCTCAGGCTCGCTGTCAGACAGGCAGAGCCACAGACAACAGTAGCATTAATTCGGGATCTTTAGTTATATTAGAAGATCAAAGATCAGCAGATCAAAGGAGATGGTTTCTTTCGCACAGTGCTGGATGCAGGAGTTGGACTGAAGTTGCTCCTGAGTTATGGCCTCTGGGTTACGGCAACGGAGGCAGCACAGGATGGAGGGAGGAAGAGGGGAGAGCATGGGCGTCTGCTTCTGCCTGCAGCCTGGGTCGCTCCTGCATGTGTCAGGGGCTGTGGAATTGGCTTTTACCCTGAGCGGTACGTCTAGCAAAGCCACCTGTAAATATAGGCAAAATAACAGAAGGATTCCTGGGATGATGAGGTCTTGGCTAAATGCCCTCCATCACATTTTTCCTGGGGCAGCAGGAGGAAAGGACAAGCTTTCTCGGCCTTGCTGCGATGTGGGAGAGCTTGTCTTTGTCTGCGTGGCTCTGAGCGGTGCCGCAGTAGCGGGTTCCTTGGTAAGCTGGCAGCCCTGTCCTGTCCACTGCAGCCTGGTGGAAGAATGGGCCAAAAGGGGTTTTCCTGGGGTCTGCAGAGCCCCATCAAATATCCAGGCAATGTCAGAGCTTAGCTGGAGGAAAGTCTCTATAGTATCAGAGAAAGATGTGGACAAGGCAAGTAATTAGAAACTGGAAACCAAAAAGCTGCCAACATTTCACTGCATAAAGTGAACATAAAGCCCATTCCCAATGCACGTGCAGCCCTCATTATTCAAGCAAAACCAGGATCTTACCATAGGCCAAGGAGTGACCTTCACCTGGGACCACCCTCCAGGTCACCTCCCAAATCTGGGCCCACAGCAGCACCTGTGGTGGCTCCACAAGGGTTTCCCTGCTCTGGGGACATCAGTACCAAGAGAGTGGCTGGGCACCGTGGACAGGAGCTGGGATCTGCACAACATCCCTTACCTTGATTTCTGGCCTGAGCTTGCTGAGGCTGGGTCTGCCATCACCGGTGCCCTGATTGGACTTCAGGCAAGGACCACGGTGCCCTGCCCCAACATTTCCACACCAATCTCTGCTGCGCAGACTCGGTGTGGCCCCACAAAGCCCTTACACAGACCAGAGGTTTAGCTAGTCACCTTGTCCTCCTCACCAGGCCCTGTGGAAGGCTGTTTCTTCAGGAGATGAGTGCTATTTCAAAGAGATGTCACCCGTCAGGAAAATCACAAGTGGGTGTTTTGTTTCCAGGAGTGACTTTTCCCAAGGCTTTTGCAGCAGCACTGCCTGCGTGGGCTCCCATGCCAGCCCGCTCTCTGGAACAACCCAGGCTAATGCTTTTTTTGGCAGCTTATATAGAATTTGATTGCTTTTGCTCTGGACTGTGACTGTATATTTCTACTTCTCGCCCAGAGGATTTGCAGGGTCAAGGCAACCCCTGGGACACTCTGTCCTAAGGAATTTCCACATAAAGCATCCACCCCCTCTACCTGGAAGCTGCCCTGGCTACCTCTCCAGTTAAATCCATGAACCCTCCAAAGAAGAGAACCTCAGAGTGCCTTCACACACTAGTGCAGATTGCAGAAGTACTATCTGAGCACCAGCAGCTTCTAAAAACAGAGTAAAGGTGGTGGGGTAGGAAACATTCCCCTTGGCATCACAGCAATATGAAGAGGGGCATCTCCCATTACTCTTCTTTCTGACTGCACCTTATAGAATCATATCATAGAATCACAGAATGGTTTGGGTTGGAAGGGACCTTAAAGACCATCTAGTTCCAACCCCCTGCCATGGGCAGGGACANTCTCCAGCTTTCCTGTAGGCCCCCTTCAGATACTGGAAGGCCGCAATTAGATTTCCCCGGAGCCTTTTCTTTAATCTTTCAGTTTAAAGCCGTTACCCCTTACATGCCCTTGTAAACAGTCCCTCTCCAGATTTCCCATAGGCCCCTTCAGATACTGGAAGGCTGCTATAAGGTGTCCCCAGGGCCTTCTCTTTTCCAGGCTGAACAACCCCAAGTCTCTTAGCCTGTCTTCACAGCACTTCTGCAACTGGTTCTTTGGCAAATAGGTATTACCTTACCCATGAGTGAGCACCACACAGTTTATTAAAGAGTAGTTGAAAAGGTAAATTGCTTTCTGACTATGGCTTTACACCACCGCCTTCCTGCGTGACGTGATTGTGGAAGCTTCAGCAAACAGCGAACATGATTTCCAGACTGTTCTTAGAAAGGATATGTATGTGTGTGTGTGTGTGTGAAGTATGTGGGTATGTCTGTTTATATATATGAATATATATGTTTTGCTTATTGTCTTTAATGTATGTATACCTACAGAGAGAGAAATAGACAGCAAAACGGGTGGGGATTGACTTTCATCAGCCCTGTCCATGCAGCGAGCTGTGTCCTTGCTTGCCTCCAGCTGCCTCCGTGCCCATGTGCAGTGCTGGCCGTTCCCGCTTGCTGGCAAAATGCAGATGTTGTGGCAGTCTCAGCTCACACCACCACTCCTCCGCATGCCCTCAGATGTTGTGCTCAGCCCAGAGCAGCCTGGGCGGCAGAAGGAGCCTGCCCAGGGATCTGCTTCTCTGCCGGGGAGATGCACAGACCCAGAGCCAGGCAGGCGTGGGGCTTCACTCAGCTTCTGTGCTCTCTGCCGTGGGTTCAGGAGGAAGCATTAGCCCACAGGCTGTGCCCGTCATCTCCATGGGTCTGCTCCTCTTGCACACAATGAAGGCATCAACATCTTCCACCACTGCTACTGTATTTCCACAGCCCTTATGAGTACAAACAAGCAACCGCTAGGCAAAAATAGGATCTCAGTTGCTCTGGGGCTCTCAACACTCTCTGCAGTCATCAGCATTGCAAAAGGATCAAGGCCCACAGTGAAGATATCACCACAATCCCTACCTGCAGTCCAGTCCACCCTTCACCAATGACGTGGTTTAGGCCCAGCTGAGCACCACGCGGCCGCTCGCTCACCCCTCCCCGGCGGGGGGGGGAGGAGAACGGACAAACAAAGGCAAAAGCCTCGAGGGTTGGGGTAAGGACAGTTTACTGGGACAGCAAGGGAGAGGGAAACAATCAACAGCAGTACTGATAACAGATATACACAATGAGTGATAACAGAAAACAATTTACTGATCCAAATGGCTGACCAGACCCTCAGCCCACCCCGGAGCCACGCTGAACCCACCCCTCCCCGACCAGCCCCCGTTTATGGTGAGCATGGCGGCACTGGGTGTGGAATAGCCCCCCCAGCCTGGCTCACCTGGCTCCTTGTGACATTAACTCCAGCCTAGCCAGAGCCAGGACAACCAAGCAACAGCTTTGAAGTGTGAGACCAGTGCCAGGCTCTGCTGGGGTCTGGAAGAAACCAGTGCACTGCCAGGGTGTCCAGCCCCAGCCTTTGATACTCCACTGGGCTTGCTCCTGGGTGTGGGGTGACAGGTTGAGGCAACTCCTGGTTGGGATCTGGGGGACAGAAGGAAAGACCCCCATGGGTCATGGCCACAATGGCTGTGCATCTGGTCCATACCATGCCTCTTCTCTATAAGGTCCACCAGGCTGGGCTGGGGATAAAGAGATCATTGCAGGCTGTCCATCCACAATGACGGGGAACTGCTGTGAGTTCCTGTGCCTTCAAAAGCTCCACCTCATCTGTCCTGAGTGGTCTGCTGATGGACATTTTACAAGGGAGCTTTACAAGGGACTTTTTACAAGGGCATGTAGTGATAGGACAAGGGGTAGTGGCTTTAAACTGAAAGAGGGTAGATATAGATTAGATACTAGGAAGAAATTCTTCCCTGTGAGGGTGGTGAGGCACTGGAACAGGTTGCCCAGAGAAGCTGTGGATGCCCCCTCCCTGGAAGTGTTTAAGGCCATCATGACATCATCAAAGTCCCTGCCCTGCTGGGCAGCTCTCTGAGACACTGCCCAGACCCCACTATGTGTAAGTGGGCTTCTCACAAGCTAGGGAGGCCACCAGGACGTGGCTGGACCATGGGTGCCTGTTTGCTGGGATACATGGGAGGCTGCGAGCCCATTTTGTGGCTACAGCTTGAGTGAAGGCTCATGGGTGGAGGGATGCAGGAGGGAATGGGGAATGGCCATGATGGCTGCGGCCAGCTGCACCACCAGGCTCACCAGCAATCTGGCCAGAACAGCTGCCAGTGAGAAAGCTGCAACCATGGGTTTTGGCAGCCCCAGGCCATGGGATCCTTGGTTTGGGTGTCTGCAGGCCAGGGCCAAGTTGCAGTGCATGGAGGTGGGAGCTGAAATGGGGTCCTGGCCCATGAGCAGGGCAGGTGGGAAAGGATGAGCCCGTGGTGCGTTGCTGCTGCCTGCCACCTCACAGGTCTTTGTGGTTCTGCCCTCCTGTGTCAGATAAAAGTCTGTCAGACCTTAAGAAGTTCATACTTTTTTTCTTGATCTGATTACTTTTGGCTTGCCACATATGGTGTGAGTTGTGCTGTTCCTCAAGTCTCACCAGTGCCTCGTCTGAGCTTTGGATGGGAGCTCAGTTCATCAGATGCCTCATGCTTCAGGTCTCCTTAATTACAGACCTGTCAGTCTCCAATAATATTTGAAGAACTGGTACATCAATCCACTAATAAATAATTAAAGGAAGGTAATAGGATTAGTGTTGCATAACATAGATTTATGACAGATATTACATTCTCATTTTAAAAGTAATGTTAAGTTAGTTTGAGAAGTTTGGCTGATAAACATGTTATTGTAGCAATATGAGACTTGTGTAAGGAAGCTTGCTTAATCTTAAATTGTATTCTGACTGAGCTAAAAGATAGGACAAAATTGACACTTGATCTTTGTCTTTTTCAGGAGAGATCCAGAAGGAAATAATCATTATTGATAATGTTGGGGGAATTGCTGAAAAAAAACTGGCAGAAGCAAATAATGCCTATTTCTGTTTGGTAAAATATATCTAGGGAAAAAAATGCAGGTCATGTTTGCCTAATAAGGTGTTCTGTCTTGCAGAGCAGTAATTCTGGAAGAGATCAGGGCTCACGGATAGATAAGCAGTTGTAATGAAATAGCAATACAATGTTGGGACCTTCAAAGTCAATGCTGTTCTTGAATGTAGTTCCCAGCTTGTCACTGAACAGGAGCAGAGAGGTTTGTTGCCTTTGCATTGGCATGGGTGCAGCTGGAATATGTTGGCCAGTCCTGGAATTCACACTCCAAGAGAGATATAAAAAAAAAAAATCAGAGAAAGTTCAGCACAGACCAACACTGTCTGAAGGCCCAATGAACCTCTTACAATGGACACAAAGTCTACTTATCTTCTCTAAACAGCCTGTAAGAACCTGCCAAAGGGTTTTGATGTTACAGATAAAGACACAAAAGCCTTCTGCATTTAGAATTGATAGATAAGTTTAAGTGAGAAATACAATATAATTATTTTCACTAATAAGGGTGATGATTGTCATAGATTTGCCATCCCTGGAGAAAATTTCAGTCAATGTTTCTCTGAAGGATATACTCAAATTCAACTGTAGTTACTGGAACTGAATCAAGGTCTAATTTAGGGGAATTAGATAAGGACTCAGACAAATTATCTCAGTTGTTCTTCCTGGCCTGATGGTTAGAGGCAATCACACAGCTCAGCCCTGTGTAAATCTGAAAATCAAAGTTTGAATTCAGTACTTTTTCATGCCCTACTGCACAACGTTCAACATCTTGGCAAATGCCAGGGAGGAACAAAATTTATGTTACTGACTGCAGGGCAGCCAATACACTTCTTCTTCCCTTTGGGGAGATCCAGTGCTTGTGGTACCTGCTGTGTCCCAGCTGCCGGCTCTGCGGTTCTCAGTATGCACCTGAGCAGCAGAACAGACTTTTATGGCATATTTAAGAAATATCAGATATAAACTATAGAATCCCGTTCCTTATTTACCTTTGTGATCCCTATTTGAATCTCCAAGCCTATGTGGTGGAATTGCAAAGCAAGTCATGGCTGGTAAGTTTGCATGAAGCCACCTGTGTGAATACCTGTCTCACGTGAAGCCGTGACGAAGGGATGCCTGGAACCTGCGGTCCTGATCCTCCTCCTCCAGGGCCTTAAGCTGGCATGAGGGGCATCTCCACTCACTCGGAGGGAACTCTGCCAACTGCGATTTCTGATGGAAAGTTGGACGTGAGACCAGATCTGGCAGCCAGTGACAATGCCTAGGGCCAGCTATGAATGTGACTCTGTGTGCTGAGCTTGTTGATCCAACACATCGCACCAGCTATCCGTGCAGTCCCCATTGCCAGTAGCCAATGAACACCCACGCTTTTACTTCATCCCTTGTCGATGTGGGTTGTATCATGCTCTCATCTGATTGCGTTAAGAGCGAACGGATGCAAAGCTCTAATCTTCAAAGCTTCTCATGGGTTAGGATTGGCTTTAAGGCAAAGCTTTGTGATTGTCACCTGCTTCAACCTTGGCTTTGCCAAATCACCGTCAGTGTCTGTTGGTACTTGCAGCCTTGTAAGAAACAGTTTAGCTGGCAGACTGTAAACAAATGTTGCTCAAGAAGATGCTGCGCAGCAGTCTGGCTGCATACTGTGTCCTTCTCATGGGTCTCTGCAAACTCCAGTATCACTGGAATTTAAAATAATGCTGTGATTATGTGTGTTTGTGTGTACACAGACAGATACCCATATAGGGAGAGCTGTAGATATATATACTACAGACTACATATATATAACACATAAATAATGTAATTATGAAGCAATACAGTGTATTTATATAAGCATATATTTGCACACACACACATATATATGTACGTGTGTCTGTATGGAGAGAGTGAGAGTCTGTGAGTACGAGTGTACAACCACTGTACGCAGGCCTATCACTTTTTCTAAGCACTTTCAGCTGGGTGTGAATCCAGAGCTGATAAAGGACACTCAGCTGATAGCTCACACACGGAAACTTCTCATTCTGCCCAGTTCAATGCTGTCAGCAGCCCTGTGAGCTGCTTCATCCTGCCCTTTCGATGCACAGTAATTTAGCCCAGATGGACCCATTTCTGGTGTGATAAGAGACTGAGGCTGACTGAGACTAAAAACTAAGTTTGGGGCTAGATTTGCACAAGCAGTCTAGACATACGAGCCTTCTCTTCTGTATGGACTGCCTCTGCAAGCACTTAACACCAATTTTTTCCTGTTAATTATTCTTTTAAGACTTTGAAGAATTTTTAGAATTAGGAGCAAAAACTAAAAATTTGCCGCTCTGTGTAACTGTGTTTAACAAAATTCTCTATTTTGACTGGGAATGCTAATTTAAAAGCAAGCAGCCAAGGGCGTAAGGCATTTCTGATCATTCTGTGTTCCAGGCAAGAACATTCAGGAAGGAGAACAACAAACCAGATGTCATCACTTCTACTTGAAACTCTTATTTCAAAGGTCACGGATGTTAGGAGTCTGGATTGGTGAGAAATGCTAGCTGCTCTTACAGGCTTCTTGCTTCTTTATTCTTTCATGAGGACCATATATTCAACCACAGTGGTATCTCCTTTCCCAGTTCAGACCATTAAAACTTTGTAAATATATATGTTCAACCCATTTCTGGTTTTGAATTTCATCACTACTTTAAGCAAGGTGCAAAAGTTATTTTTGCGGTGCAATCCCAGAGTTATTCTGCCAAGGTTTGTTATCCTGTTTGGGAAGGAAAACAAACAAACAAACAAACAAAACCAGCTATTAGATGTGAACTGCTGCAGTAACATGGCTTGGTTTATTGCCTGTATGATAGCAATAAAGCTGGCAAAGCTTTACTTGACAAACTTAAAAATGTTTACTGTCTCATTCTCCACATTGCAGTAAACATCAGATCCCTCCTTAGAAGCAGAGTTAAAAATCAGGTCTTAGGGGTGCATCTGATGCTTTACTTTGTATCTTACATCACACTACAAATTGTGTCTTCAAATCACTTCTTGACTTGTATAAACAAGGGAAAACAAGGCATACACAGCTGTATGTGTAAAAAGGCACCTGAGATGGTTTTGTAAGTCCTCCTTGACTGGTCTTAGGAGACTTGTGTAGTACAAGCTATTTTTAACTGTCTCTTACTGTGTAAGGATGAAAACTGCAAGCACAGAGAAGTGTCTTCTCTGTGAGACCCGTGCCTGCTGTGTAGGTGCACCCACTGGAGCTGCCCTTTTGTCCGGCAGGCACAGGGGATGCAGAGATATTTTTAGTCTTTGTATATATATATATTTCTCTTCTAATCCATGAAGGACAACATTTTTGGGACAAGGACTACATCATCCAATGAGTCACAAGAATTGTCTGTAGCACGGTTTATTGTTTCCAGCCAGCATGCAGCTTGCCAGAAGCGCAGACATGGTTTGCTTCCCATCAGTTCTCAGCCCTCAGCTCATAGTGAACACTCTCCCCCGGTATCTCATCAGAAATGATCCCCAGACATGCTTTCTCCCACTGTTGTTTCACAAGAGTCTCTTCAGTTCTTGTGCCAGGGATTCAGCCTGCCTGTTAAAGCTATCACCAAAGTGGTATTTCTGTGATATTCTGCTTCCCCTACGTCTCCCCCAGCTCAGGGCAGGAGTCACCCCACAGTCACAGCAGGTGTTCAGCACGAGTCTCTCTGCTTAGCATCTCCCAGGATGCAGACCACGTTTGCTTGTATACTTTGGTGCTGTCCTCAAGGCTTTCTCTCGGGCTCTGGAGAAGGAGCACGTCACACAGAATGTAGCTCCGCCATCATCCTTCCCTCTGCAGCTAGGCTGGTGCTGGACTGCCAGTGCACACAAGGGCCAGAGGAGGGTTTCGTAACGGTGTCCCAATGCCCAATAACTGGCGTAAGCAAGGCAGTTACCCTTCCATCCATGGTACTCCTACAACTGTTGACCTCAATCCCTCAAGTCCCTGTATCCTCCAGCCAACAGACATTTTCACTCGGACCATAAAATCTCCTCAGTGGATGCTAAATCCCCCTTCTTTTTTGGTTTCTCTACTTCTCAGACTATGTTATATGGGTGGAAAATGATCTTTTACCTCTCCTTCTGTCTTTCCCGGTTGGATTTCTTTCCATTTGCTCCTTTTGGTGGCCAAGTTGCAATCCAGGGCTTATTAGCTCCCTCTCCTTTTCTTGCACCTGTCTGCAAAAGCACTTTATCTGATTTAAACCATTCTTGAAGGTACTGATTTTGCCTGCAAAGAAGATGCCAAGTGAGACTTCTGCACAGCTTATGTCAGAATGTGATTTAAATAATGACTGCCTTTCCTTGGCACCAGGTGATGCTTCATGGGACTGAGCTTTCGAATTCAGAGCTTGGAAGGATGAAATATAGCACTAACCTTTAAGGCTGCTCCAGAAACTCAAAACGTGGCACTGATCAAATGTCAAGAGCAGTGCTCTTAGATATTTTATCTGGGCTATATGAATTGAAAACCCAAGCACTTTGCTACATGTGTTAATCGACTATGTATCACTGAATCAAATTGTTATGCAATGATTATTACTGATGCAGCATTCTCCCGATTCTCCATATGCTTCCTTTTAGGTGCTATCATTTTAAAATGAATGACATTTATTTGAAAATTTGATGAGAGATATGTGCATGCCTGTAATATATGGCTTTGGACTCAGCCATTTGAGTGTGCATAAATAGAAAAATGGCCACGCTTGATTTAAAAGTACATTGAAACATTTGTCTTCTGAGAAACCCTGAATCAGTCAAACCAAGCAAAGGGATCAGGAGCCACATCCAGGACCTGCTTCAAGAGCCTCCCAGGGAAGCTGAGCAGACATCAGGGTCGAAAGCCAGAACTCCTTTGGCACCAAGCTGTATTGAGCTTGGTAAGGTCAGGGCAGAGCATGACATGCTGCTACTCCTAGAAAAATTAACTTGATGATCAGGATGTGTCGTGTTCCTGAATATTTGTATCAATCATAGAATCATAGAATGGTTTGGGTTGGAAGGGACATCAAAGATTGTCTAGTTCCAACCCCTCTCTGCCATGGGCAGGGACACCCTCCACTAGACCAGGTTGCCCAAAGCCCCATCCAACTTGGCCTTAAACACCTCCAAGGATGGGGCTGATGTGTGTGTGAATGCATTGCATGTATAACAAATGTATACAACGCATGTGTAAACATAACAGATTTGGAAACACTGAAATGCAGCCACAGCATTCTAGTGGAGACTTACGACATGCCAGTCATGCACATGCTAAGCTTTATGTACACACCTAGGTTGTTTACCAAATCGATGCTAGAATAAGTTGCCCAGCCTGTTTGCTCAGCTCCTCAGACTAGGATTGAAATCCTGCTCTACTCCTTTAGAGTAAGAGATGCCTGTGACTGCAGTTCTTGAAGTAGAATTGGAATTGACAGTAGTAAAAAGCAGTGCTCCTAAAATATTTATGTAAACATTTTACTTAAAACATTTGGAGGTCGGTCAGGCTTCTAAAAATAAAAGTAAAAACAAAACCCCAGATGAAAGTGGAGGAAAGTGTAGTTTTCTGTTGTCCTTTATGGCTGTGGGTTTTTTCCCCTTTCTAACTACAGGGAAGAAAATATCAGGAAATGTTTCTAAACCCCAAGTTTAAACATCTCCTGTAGCCCCCAGGATTCTGCTTCCATGTGGATGAATCAATCTGACCACAGCATGTTGTTTGAAAAGCCATTCTTGAGATTCGTCTTCAACAGTTATGGCTGCTTCGGTGTTTTAGAGTCATCAGATTCTGCTCTGACAGCAATAAAAACACCCTTTTCAAATGGATTTTACAATAGATTTGGGGAAGGTTTTCCTAAGACAATCTGCTCCACCTCCTTTCTCTTCACCATATGAGCAGGGCACATTTTTTGGTGGTAGTTAAACTAATTTGCAGAGATGAGCCTGTAACATGTAAACTGTAATAGCCAACATTTAATTTCCTGGTGGAAACATTTCTCATGAAAAACTGGCAATGCTTTGGCAGATTTTGGGGAAGAGGATGGAGAGAGGATGGAAGTGAACAGAAGGTAAAAAAGGAGGAATTTTATTTTAGTTATGTTATTATGTTATGTTATTATGTTATGTTGTTATGTTATGTTATGTTATGTTATGTTATGTTATGTTATGTTATGTTATGTTATTAGTGCTGCCAGTAAATATGTGCATCCACTTTCCCTTAATCATGTACTTTTTTATTGTCCTCCACTGGGCTTTCTCTCTGCCATATTATGGAGATCCAGAAAGTATCTGGTGGTCTGCAGTGACTGTACGGGACATCCACTAAGACCAGTCTCAGACCAGATGTTGATAAAACATTCTGCTCTAGAGTACACCAACTTGTATTTGCTCACTTTGTCTTTGCCTCCTTTAAAAGCAGAAGTTGAATGAAGGCTTTTGGTTACCTGGTGGTTGCATTCTGGCTGCTGCAAAAGCAGCTTGGTGTCCTCTCACAGCAGGACACAGTAAGCACAGCCAGCAGTGTTGAGAGGATGGACAGGAGCAGCGTTAAAAGCTTTGTTGTGGGACAGGAACCACGTGAAATAAAGGTGGTTTTCCCTGTACACCCAGCACAATAGCTCAGCTCAGTAACGAACCTCACTGGCCATTTTCCACCTGTCAGGACTAGTGCTGACTGCCACAATACCTTAATGCTTCACCTTCCCAAGGACACCAAGCCTGTAGGCCCCCAAAATTTACTGTTTTACTGTTGACTGTGGACGTAAGCAGTAACCTAAAAGCAGCTGACACACTACAAAGTCACACTCGGTTTATGTGGCAATAAGGTATCCTGTCCCCACCTCTGAGACATTCCCATGCAAGGCTGGTTTCAGAGCATACACTGCCATTCATGAGATCTCTGTCAACAAACCCCTGGAAGTGACCCACCAATCTGGGAAGCAATAGGAGGAAAAATTGAACAGAAAAACTGCTTTTCCTGTAGATGGAAATCAGGAGACAACCGTTAAGGAAGTGGCAGTGTGTGGAGCCCACCACTGTGCTCCTACATGTCTGTTCAGTTACCCTGACTGCAATGAGCTCTAGATCTAGCCCTCAAAGTATCCCATGGGAAAACAAAAACAAAACTAAGAAAACCTGAACCCCCTTATGCAAAACCTACAGCTAGTGCATGGCTTTTTCCAGAGAATCCAGTCAGTTTCTTTTTATTCTGAAGTTTTTAGAAAGAGTTCTCCTGAAGGAAGCATTATCCCTTATGCCAACTCACAAATTTCTGCTTCCTGTCTTATCAGCTGTATAGCTATTCTAAAACATATTTCAACAATTATTTTACCATGGAAACAATGCATCTTTTTTTTTTTCTTCACATCTTCCTAGAAAACACTTTTTTTTTGTTTTCCTTTCTCACTCAAGCTGACTTCTAGGCAGAGTTTCAGTACTGTTGTTGAAACTCATCCCTCCTCAGCTGCCTGAGGTTTTGCTTGCTGCACCTTAACAACCATAACAGGTTCTTTTCATCTCAGACTCTCATCTCACGGTGCTCCTCATTATTGTTTCAAGAAATACTTTTTCACAACAGTTCTGGAGAACCAGGAAGTTATTGCTATCTTTCACCGATCCTGAAAAAGAGGTTTATCTGTCTTGACCAGGAAGCCAATGGCAGAAGCAATGAAACAATCCAGGTCCTCCATGTCCTACCTACCAAGTCATAGGACCAGTCTCCCCTCTCAGCAGATGCATCCCTCATTCTGTACATGTCACAAAACTTCAGTAGTGACAGTTAGAGGTACCCAACAACACCCCTCACCAGTTTGCCAAATGCTTCTTCCAAGCAATGCATGGAATGAGGTAAGCAATTCAATCGCAGTAATTACAAAAGTTTATTACAGTTGTCCTGATTTCAGCTGGAATAGAGTTAATTTTCTTCCTAGTATCAAGTACAGTACTGTGGTTTGGATTTAAGATGAGAATAGTGATGATAACACACTGATGTTTTGGTTGTTGCTAGGCAATGCTTATACCAAATCAAGGACTTTTCAACTTCTCTCATTGCCCTGCCAGCGAGGAGGCTGGAGGCGCACAAGAAGCTGGGAGGGGACATGGCCAGGACGGTTGACCCAAACTGTTGAAAAGGATATTCCATACCATATGACATCATGCTCAGTATATAGCTTGGCAGAAGCTGGCCAGGGACTGGGATTGCAGCTTGGGAACTAGCTGGGCTTCAATGGTTGCAGGTGGTGAGCAATTGTGCTGTACATCACTTGTTTTGGTGTCAGGGGCTTGTGATTCTTGAAGGCATATCTTACCAGTAAAGACTAAGGCAAAGTGGACATTATTTATCTTGACTCTATCAAGACTCTAGACACTGTCTACCAAAACATCCTTATCGACAAACTGATGAAGCATGGACTAGATAGAATCATAGAATCATAGAATCATAGAATGGGTTGGGTTGGAAAGAACCTCAAAGATCATCTAGTTCCAACCCCCCTGCCATGGGCAAGGACACCTTCCACTAGACCAGGTTGCCCAAAGTTCATCCAACCTGGCCTTAAACACTTCCAGGGATGGAGCCTCCACAACCTCTCTGGGTAACCTGTTCCAGTGCCTCACCACCCTCACAGTAAAGAATTTCTTTCTAACGTCTAATCTAAATCACCCCTCCTTCAGTTTAAACCCATTACCCCTTGTCCTATCACTACACTCCCTGAGAAACATTCCCTCTCCAGCTTTCCTGTAGGGCCCTTTAGGTACTGGAAGGCCGCAATCAGATCTTTTCTCCAGGCTGAACAATCCCAACTCGCTCAGCCTGTCCTCATAGGAGAGGTGCTCCAGCCCTCTGATCAGCTTCGTGGCCCTCCTCTGGACTCTCTCCAACAGCTCCATGTCTCTCTTGTACTGGGCCCCCAGAGCTGGACGCAGTACTCCAGGTGGGGTCTCACAAGAGCGGAGCAGAGGGACAGAATCACCTCCCTTGACCTGCTTGTCACACTTGTTGCGATGCCTTCAAACCTCATCCATGCTGTGACTCTGCGTTCCTATGGTATTGCTTGTAGGTGCCTTCTCTGATCCTCAGCTCCTGGCCCGTAGCACAGGCAGTCAAAGAGTAGCCTGTCTCCTCTTCAATTAACCTGAGCTGTCATCAGTGCCAGTGGCACCACTCACACAGATAGGATAGCTGAGGAGCTCAGTGCACAATTGCTGCTGCTGCCCCTGCTCAGGGACAGGAGTGTCCACAGTGTCAGAGCAGTAACCTTCTGAATCACTCCAGCCCAAATGCTCAAGAGTAAGTCAGAGCATTTGTCTGTTTTGGACTGATGCAAGGAGAATGGCTTAATACACCGATAGAAAGAAAAAAAAAAAGTAAAAAAAAAAAAAAGTTCTTTATCCTTTTAGCCAAGCTCTCTTTCAGCTGTTGAGATAAGATGGACTAAAGCCAGAGAAACTGTGAGTTTTCTTTTATTAGTGATAAAATCTAAGCTGTTGTTAGAAACATCAGGGGGATTTAACAGGCTTAACAGAGACTCCTAAATTCCTCAGGAGGCCTGTGAATTTGGAGTCCTGATCTGTGAAAGCTAGGAAGCGCTTGGCACCTTATCAGCAGTCAGCTCAGCAGCCTTCGGAGAATGAAAATCACCTTTTTGTTCAACTTCCCTTGGTAGCTTGCCAACCTTCTTTTAACGCACTAAGCCAACTGCCTCTAGAAAATATGCTCTCTGGTCTAAGTCGCAGGATTCAAGACACAGCTTAATAACTAAGCAGCAAGTTGATGGGAATTATATTATATCATAACATCTCCTCACCAGGCAGAGGCCATTCAGCTCCTTGACTGCACAACATCCGAACTAGTCAACGGGTTTTGCTCGGTAGTGACATTGCCTTGCAGGCACAGAGTCCTCCCCATGAAGCTGCCTGGCCTCTTTCCTCCTGGAAAACAGTGGGCAGGCAGGGACATAGAAAGGTAGTCTGGAGGAAAGGATCGAGGAGAGAAAAGCCAAGTAATGGGAGTGGGTGGACGAGCAGCTGGCAAACCACCCCAGAGCCATGAAATTTCCTTATCAGTCTTCTCAGAGTGATGGAAGCATCCCCCAAAATTAGCCTCATTGTGACCCTGGGTGTTTCTGTTCATATGGCTAAACTTTGCTAAAGTTGCTCTTCAGATAAGGTCATTTTAATAAGCACAAATTTTCTGTGTGTACAGCTACAATTAGTACCATCTGAAAAGACATAGGATAAAATGCTTTTGTACCAGTAACTAGGAATAGTGAATTATAATCACAGCTATCACTAGCCTCCCTCCTTCCACTTCAAAAAATCCCAAATTTACATTTATTCCATTGGCATCCATGCCCATCACTGGAGAATCTGTACCATAATCAGAGCTGACAAAGCCATACCCAAGGCACAGCCAGAGACCCCCATGGCACACACCACAAGGGACAGCGATAAAAATAAATACAAGGGCAAAGGAAGGGATGTTCCCAAATACATTGCTTGCTCTGAAACATTAAATATTTGCAGTTGCCTTGACCATTTGTGGAGTGCTCTCCATTAAACATTCATCATTTGCTATCCCATTAATCACGGCAAGTGAATCAGTAAATAGCTGTGATGAATGTAAGATATGTGTCAGCAAACACTGATAATTTTTTTCTAAACAAAACTCTGTCTAGCTCTAGAGGAAACACTCCAAAAAAAAGTCTGCATGCTCACAGATCTAAGCAAAATGTGTGCGAGAATCCAGGACTTGGCTGGTTCTCCCATGTCTGGGAATTTGGGTGATTTGCTTTGCTTCACTTTTTTAATTTCAAGTAGCACTGTGAGTTTGCTTGTTCTGCAGCAGAGTGTATTGGTGATGTCTTTTCCCTTGAATAGCCCTTTCATCTGAAACACAGCTCATGTTCCCTTCAGCATGACAAATAACACACTTCATCTCCCCTTGGAGCCTGGAAAATCTGCGATGAGATTGGCACTGCAATATAAAGACAGATACCCTCAAAAAACAGGCAACAGAGGCAAAACCATTTGGCCTGGGTGGAAATAATCACTGGAACTTCCAGCCACAAACAGTCCTCTGACTTCAAGCTGTATTTCAATATAAAATGGCTTTCCTTCATCACGTGTGTACAGCACCTAGCACAATTGCATCCTAATCTTGACTGCGGGTTTCTGGCACTGTTCTTGCATGAGCCATCTACTGCAGTCAACATGTCCTCGGCGTAAATTAAATCCAGGCGTGGGTCTTCGTACAACTTCAACTTTGAACATTAAAAAAAATGTTGTGTCCACAAGAAAACTTTTCTCAACTAGTCCTGCATTTCAGAGCCAGCCAAGTTAGGAGTTTCTTTTTCAAAGATAAAACACGCAGGTGGTCTGCCATTTGCTGTGGGTACATAAAAGGAGTATTACATAGACAGTGAAGGAGAAATGGATGCATCTGGCAGATGGCATCATGTTCAGGGTTAGCCAAATCCCCTCTCAGACACAGGAGCCCAGATGGCCAAGCAGAAACACTTTCTGCCACAAACCCTTTGTGTGCCTTTGTGGCATCTCTGCGCTGGGAGGGGAAGTATGTTAATTCATAATCTTGCTGCAATAAAACAAAACTGGACATATTTTGGCAAAGTACATTCATTCTCAGGCCCTCCTAGGGCCTGAAACTGAACTTCTGCCTGGCTGGAGTGCTAATCACAGCTCCTGCACGCTGTAAAATGTGGTTATAACTGATTTTGAAAGCCAGGTTTCCAAAAAGGAGCAAAAAAAACCCCTCTTGGCAAGTTTCTGCCCATGCACCTCTAAAATCAGTAAGTTCTCTCGGAGAAGTTGGGAGAGTGGGACTAGATGAATGCAGCTGCTAAAGGAACCCAGCAAGGGTGACTGGTGCTGATGGAAGTACAAAATGCTCAACACTTCCCATTGGTCTCAACATTGCTCTTTAGCTTGTAGGATTTCACAAAAATCTGCTTTGCTCAAACCCACTGGAGGGCTGAAGCACACAGTTATGCAATAAATTCTTACCGCTTGGCTCACAAATGACATCACAGGACATCCAAGGTGTTGAAACCTTGCAATTGACTCCTACCTGCTGCTTTTCATGCTCAGCCCAAGTTGCCACACGCATGTCTCCACAAACTTGAAGGTATCCTGGGAAATCCTGACTGGGGGCCTTCGCACAGGCACAGTGACCTTCCAGTCCTGGGCCTCCTCTTCCAGGGCGTTGTGGTGCCATGTCCAGTGCTGGCATGTGCACTGGGCATCTCTAGCCCAAGAGTAAAATAAGGCTCGGGGAGATTTTAGTCAGGGATACAGACCCCACTCTTGCCAATGTATCCCCAAGCTGCCCCCACCTGATGTGCACAGCTGAGCACGGGGAGGGGGAGCAGCCTGCCCGTGGCACCCCACTGCTTACGCCACCTCCTTTCAACCTGGAGCAAGCGTCTCCATGCAACATTTGAGGCTTTAGTCTGCAGCAAAGAGCAAAACAGAGCCAGAACCGAGGCCTGAGCACAAGTTCGTGATCAGGAACTCAATTGTCAGAAAGGTCTTTCGCGTGCGTGAGGTCTGGGCAACCCGCACCACATCTGGCTAAGGTGTGGGCTGGTGACCCTGGGCCCTTGCAGGCTGTTTGGATGCAGCCATCTGTTTTGGTGATGAGAGAGTTTGGCTGTACAGACACAAGCTGAACCATGCCAGAGGGCCTCTGGGCCAGAGAATGGGGTTTTATTTCATAGCACAAACATAGCCTCAGTGTCAGGAAAGCCTTCAGTGTAGCCTACAAACTCTCGGAAGCAAGAAACTCATAACAGCCCCTTCAGTCAGTGCAATGGATATAGTATGACTTTACTTTTTGCAGATTACAAGCAACTTCATTCCAGGATTGAGTCAAGGTAGTCTAAATGCGCTCCAAAACATTCAGTGAGTGATTGTTGTATCCCCAGGTTTCATACTTAGGATTTTATTACTTTGGAATAAGTACCTTCCATGCCATGGAAGGGAATTCTGCATCTCCATGATGCCAAGCAATGACTTTGCTCGCATCATCTGTCAAACTACTGTTGCTGCTCCTTCTTCTGCCACCTCTGCTTCTGCATCTCTTCCCATCTCGTACACAGTCCCAGGTTAGACTGTCAGAGTCTGGCAGATCCTAAACAGATCCTGACTGCCAGCCATGTCAAGATTAAGTCAAATTTTAAGGTTTAGGTTGCTGAGACAGTAAAATGCTGAATGGAAAGATCATCGTGTCTCTGAGAGGGCAGGCTTTGAAAGGGCATCTCTCAGGATGTGGAGTGAAAGCCAGATGGATTCCTGCTGATGTGTTGAGATCAGCATGGGAAGATTTCTTGAATAACAGGAGGTGCTCGGAAACTCAGTGTGGCCAAACCCAATGCCTGTGCTTGAAATAGAACCCTGACAAGGAAATTAGATTAAATTAAGTCAACTTTTTTTCACATATAACCTGGAGGTAAATATTCATTCTCACTTAAAAGTTGCTCACCTACATGAAGATAGTGCAGAAAAAACTAATATTGGACTATAGGTGGGAAAATCCCTCTTTGCACGATATTTATTCTGCAACAAGCAGCTTGTCTTTCCCTCTCTGAGCACAGCCTGAGAGGGAACCAGGGCTGACCAGGGCTACAAAGCAGGGATCACTTTTACTCCCAAATCCCCCTCTCCCTTCCCAGATGGAACATGCGATACCTTCTCCACTTCAGATTGGTTTGGCGGAGGGTACTATGAATGGCGAAGTGGCAAAGGCTGCTTGTGGCCAGGGGCTGCGTGGTTCAGGCAGCCTGGGCCGGCTCTAGCCCTCCACATGTGGGGAAGGAGGACGGCAGCTCATGCCCCTCTGCTTCCTAGCCGATGGCTGGAGCAGTGTTAGCTTGAAGACTGCGTATCTGGGAGAGTCAGGGAACATGCCTGGAGCTTGCTCTTGTGCAAGAACATGTATTAAAAAGAGACATCCCCATTTTACTCTCAAAGTACCTGAGCAGGTAGAACACGCACCTCAATGGGGTGTTGAGAAACAGCGAGTTGTTGTAAAGGAGAAGGAGTCAGTGTTAGCTAGCTTGATGGGATGAATAAAAACAATTCTTAATTTATTCCTATCTTTGAGACACAAAAGTTGGGCGTAACCTTTACAAGCTCTTAAAACTGATTGCGATTTCCCAGGGCTCCAGGAGAGGACACGGTACTGCTCACCGCCAGTCTAACAAGCAGCCCCGAACTGCCACCAAGCCAGCACCGTTCCCAGCTGCTCCCTCCAAGCCTTTTGGCACCCTGCCCCTATCAGGGCAGGCCGGGGCTGCCCGTGCCCATTGACCACAAGCCCAACCTCAGCACCACACCACCACCATTATCTCTGTGCCACTGCGGCACAGGCTTGTTTACTTGTAAGCATGAGAAAGGGAGAGGGTATCACTACATTTGAAATTGTTATTTTCCACGCCATTTCATTGTTCCAGTTCCTGATTTAGTTCCAGGAGCTTGCCACCCCTCCTCAGGGATGGCCCTGCGACAGAAACAAAATCTCTTTATTTGCTGTGGGTCCCTGGGCCCTTCTGGGACCGGTCTCCCACTGAACTGCCTCAAATGCTTTTTCCTGCGGTAAGCTTTGAGGTGGTTCCATTTCATCCCACTTCCTCAGGGAGTTATCCTGCATAAAAATGCTGTAGCTCTTTCCCTGACAGGTCATTAAGATATATTATAACTATATTTCATAAGAATGCAAAGAGGCTGGCAGCATTAAATTCAGATGGAGCCGTTCGTCACCAGAGGTTAGAAAGGATGAACATAATTTAATAGCATGATGAAA
The DNA here is from genome assembly GCA_013400195.1 of Aramus guarauna. NCBI lineage: Eukaryota > Metazoa > Chordata > Aves > Gruiformes > Aramidae > Aramus > Aramus guarauna. Next base: position 43,597 of record VXBL01002966.1, read on the forward strand.
TTTTTGTCCTGTTTTTGCTGGAACCCCAAAGCTGTGGGTGAGAACATTTCAGGCCCGAGATCTGGACCTTGTCACTCCTGAGTAACGGCGGGCACAGCCCTGGGGGAATTGCTGGAAAGAAAGACTGACATACGATGCTAGTCTGACAATTCCGGGGGTAGATGTTATTTTCTGAAACTTTTGCACCTATTTTATTTCGTGCTGATCAGGAAAGCTCTGAGCTGAGACCAGATGGTACTGATTTGCTCAGGGTTATTGCTGGTCAAAACTAAACAGTGCTGCGCTCCATTCCCACGGACAGCTATTAAACTGGAGATGATTATTATTTATTAATTGGTATTTCAGTGGTGTTCAGTTGGGACTGAAGCTACACTCAGCTGGGCACTATTCACTTACAGACATGGGGAGTTACGGTTCTTCATCCCCAGAAACCTAAACCTGAAGTGAAAGCCCCAGATGCAGAGTGCCCTGACCTCAGGCTGTTATTAAATACTTCTCTCTACTATTTCAAAACGCATTTCTCAGCAATATGGCTTCCTCTTTTTTCCTCCCCAACTTGAGGAGACTAGATGTCGCGTTACAGCAACTGCTGACCGGGCTGGCTGAGAAGACACCCTTCAAGGCACAGCTGAGGCTGCCGCAGTCCTGCTGCGGGGGTTGCTGGGAGTGGCTGCTGCTCTTTTCTGCGTCAAATACCCTCTGCCATGTTATCACCCAGTCTAGGCCTCCTGCACCCATTTGAGAGCTGCTTGATTGGTAAAACATAGGCTAAACTGCCTGTGGACGCTCTCTTGGAGATGTGGCCCTTGGGCAGCTTTTTTCTCGTTATTGAGGGAAAGTGAGACTGCGTGAGGTAGTAACAGCAACGTTTCCTTGAAGCAATGCTTGACAAACCCACTACCCTTCTCAAAGTCTGTATTAAAACTACTTACTCCGAACACTGTGGTCTAGCAGAGCTCAGAGGACCTCAGCAGCTCAGCACCCCAGGTGGCAGGTTTGGGGCAGGCCTGGACAATTCTGGGGGATGGGGGAAAAGAGCACTTCAGAAAGACAAAGTGTCTCTGGGGACCTGGAGAGCAGAAGAAGGAGCCACAATGCAACCCCCATTTACCTTTGCAAAAGAAATAAGCAGAGTGCAATCTCAAGAGGTTTTGTGAGGCCAACTTGCTTTCTCCGGTAGCCTTGACTGCTTGAAGAATGTACCTGTTGTGCTCCAGTGCATGACAACGTGCAAATAGTGAAATCCACTGATGGCAAATGTCAAGTTGAAGAAAAGTTTAAAGTTAATGTAGTGGTTGCCATAATAATTTATGCCCAATTACAACTTATTATAAGGTTGTCTTGCTACAAATGTGACAGAGGCCAATGATTCTTTTAAAATGGTAGAGCTAAGTCATAGGTTTGGATAAACAAAAACTTATCTGCAACACTGATTGATTGCTTTGGGCAATATTACAATTTTTCCTGGGAAGTTTCATGATCCAGAATGATTTGGAAGTGTGTTCAATCTGAATGAATCGTTTCAATCAGTAATCCAAGAACAGAGATTTCCAAATTCTGAAGACCAGGAAAACATTTTGGAGTGGCAGGAGCTGTCAGACTTCAGTTCTAAGCATGAAACTCAGGTCTGTCCCATAGTTACAGCTGTGGCAAAGCTGGGTATCAGGGCTGTGCCTCTCTGCACACCCAGTGCACTTAAGTCATTAACTCCCTGCGTGGTCGAGGAACAGCCCAGCTTGTCATCAGCACAGATGAGATAGTAGGGCTGGTTTGAGACAACAGACTGCCTTGAAAGCAGGTCTGAACTCCTCACCACCTCCGTAATTGAGCAATTGACAAGCAGGAGCTCTCCAGATGGGAATTTTGGACAGTTCTACATATTCCCCCAGGTAGCTCCTGCTGTAGCTCATCTTCTTTGTATGCCTAAATGTGCATGTGTTGATTAACATCCTGGGTGGTGTCCCTGAGATTCTCACGCGGTTCTGTTCTGTTGCAGAAGGGATCAAGCTTAGATAAGGCATTTGCAAACAGTCAGTACAAACTGTTCCTGCAGATGCAAAATACTCATGTAGAACAGTCTTTTGTACACAGTTAAGATGTTTTGTATGTAGCTGTCATGGACAAAATAGTCCAGAGTCAGGAAATTTTACTTGAACTAGTTGATTGCCAGGCCACACAAGCTTCTGATCACTCATTTGGATATCAAGGGAAAGAAGAACACAAACAGCTAGACAAACACAAAACTCCATACTCCCTCTTTCCCAGCCTCAACTTCCCTTATTGTCGCCGCAATTACAACCAGCCCACCAAAACTCCTCCGGCAACGAGACGGGCAGCGTGGGAAGTGGTATGTGTGATGGCTTCCTGCTGCCCTGCACGTAACTGCTTCTGCCAGGCTGCACTGCGTGATTCCTGACGCTCTGTGCAATGGTCTCCGCCACACTGCACGTCATGGCCCCTGCTGCTCTGCTTCTCAGTGTCCTTGCTCTGATACGGGTCACCCATGGGTGTGTTTTTCACTGTATGGTTCTAATTTATGTCAGGGCAGGCCGGAACCGTTTTCAGCAGACAGCAGGTCATGGGCTCACCTCAGGCAAGTCATCACTGCAAACTGATGCTACATACAGCCTGCAACACCTGCCCATTGCAGCAGGTACGGTAACAGGGATGAATGATGCGGGATCATGCAGGACAGTGGGACGGCTTGCAACCGAGAACTTGTATGACCGTTGCAGTGGGGATTCCTGTTGGCACGGAACAGTGAGCAACCATTGCGAGAGATTTGATAACCCATGTGAGAGTTACCTTATGATAAGATTAAAAAAATAGTTTTTAATTTAAACAAACTGTCATTGAGTGTCTGTGCAACACTGGGCTGCATGAGAAATGGTTATTGAAAAATCTTTATACCACTTCCTCTGAAAGATGCACAGCTCAGCAGCTCAGTATATTCCCAAAAGCATGAACATGAGGGTTAACTTCGCCTATCAGCACTTGGCTCACTTCAGTTAGAAACTGTAGTAACCATCATAGAAGTAGAGCCAAAGATTATCAGAGCTGTTTTGTTTATGCTGCCAAATGAAGGGAGTCTGAAAAGTGGCTGTCTGTCCATCTCTCAGAAAGCATTGCAAAGGAGGAAACCTGACAGCCTGACGTCTGCTGAGTAGCATTCCTACTACAGGATGAGTTTCAGTCCTGTAATTGCTCTGTGTGTGTGAGCCTGTGCGTGTAAGGGTGTGCGTAATGGGGAATCTGCTGAGACTGCAGAATGGAAGTCAAAGTCCTACCCGCAATCAGATGACATGTAGCTACCACCCTCCGTACACTTCAAATGGAGATCTGGGACCACTGAGGCTTACATAAAGTGTCTCAAACAATTCCTCTGTGTACTTATACCCTGAGCTGGGAGAACAGTCTCCTCATATCATGTAAGAGCTGTACAGGCCTGCTCCAGCTGTACGAGTTTTGGGAAAGGCTTAAGAGAGGTTTAAGCGTGTGGGGGCAGCCTGCAGAGCTGGTGCATTTGGGTGGACTCATCCTTCCTGCTTCTGCTCCCTGACTTGGAGTTTTCATGCTTGATTGTTTTTCACACCAACGCTGCTATATCTGAAGGTACTATGATTGCTGTAATTCAATCACTTCATCGATCTAAATAATTTCTGACAGCTTTATTTGTACTTATCTAAATTTATGTCAACTCTGGTAGCAGTTATAAAGTCCTCAAATACCTTCAGATATTGCTGTCCATAATGAATGCACTGTGAAATATAAACATTCTTTTCAGAATATGCTTTTAAATGAAGAAAGCCATGGCAGCTTCTCAGGGAATGCTGTTTGCAGTGGCCAGGCACTTAATTTTAATGCTGATCCCTAATCCTACTTCGAGTAAATCAAAAGTGGAAATAAAATTGTACTATTACACAATTGTCAAGGCAGTCAATTCTGCTGTCAGCAGATACAGTGGCTAAAGATCCCCGTAATCACAGATGCAGCATGCCTGAGTGACACAGTCCTCGATAAAAGAACAAATACCAATGTGAAAGTGAAACATTGGCAAACATTTCACGTAAAACCTAAGTTATACAGTGTGCAAGAAAGTCTGAGTCACAGATACATTATACTGTAATATTAGGTGTTGCAGACTGTGAAAATGTCACTATTAGTACAAGTTCTGCCCCCTCATTAGGCAGAAATAATATACATAGGTCAGTTAACCTGCTACATACTGCATTTTTTTTACTATTATGGCAATAGTATCTTCATTGAATTCCTATGTGTAATTTATCTCAGGAATAGATAGGTGAATAAATACATATTTATTTAAGGAAAATAAAAAATCTATATTTAAATATATATATACAGTATATGGAGTTCACTACTCCGGACAGTTGCAAACTTCTATGATCACACCACAAAGATTTCTCAGAGGGACTCACAAATTATTGATGTTTACCCCAGGATAATTACTGTCACTCTCTGTGTATCTTTCATATGTCAGATATATTAAATTGAGATAGTCTGCCAAATGATGAATGCCTGTTTTCTCAAATTCCTTTAAAGATTTTTACTCAACCTTTTACTGTTCTTCTGAGACACCAGATGAAAGCAGCATTAAGCTCTTCAACAACTGAGTTTTGCTGCATATATTCTCCCAAGGCCAAGAGAATGAAGATTCCTTGAGGACATATGAAGGTGATCTCTGACAATGCATTCTCAGCTGGCAGGTACCTCAGCACATAATAAATACCTGGAATAAATCCAACTATTTTGGAGGAAGTTGTATAAAGACTAATCTGATGCACAATTCCCGTGCAAATGTTGATAGGTAAAATGGCATAAGACAATTTTAAATGCAGGCTGCCTTCCTCATTCCTTCTGCACTCCCTTTCTTTTATTTTTTTCCTTAAACTTTTTTTTGGCTGTGAAGTCCCCGATCACATTTTCATTGCACATGATTATGTATGTAAAAACCTGGAAATGGAAGGGTTGTTTAATTTCAATGTATGCATATGGGCTATGCTAAAGTACATGCGAGTTACTATATTCCTCCTGAATGCCTTGGAAACAGCAAAGGGCAATACGTTACCGCAACTTGTGAAAGGCTGCAGCTGTCTATTTAATTAGTCTGTGATTGCATCTTCCCCGAGCCAGTTGAGTTAAGAAGCTGTGAGCTGTGGACTGCTAGCTGACAAGGCTTTCATGCCATGGCTTCAAGGGATTTGAACCTCTGTGTTCACAGAGGAAGCAAAGCATTTTCAAGGCTGCACATGAGCTACATATATGAACTATATATATATATGTTATAAAAGAACACTTGAGAACACTTAACAGTAGTGTAGGTGGAGCCCATATCTCCATCATCCCCAACAAAGCATAATTTTCTTTAACAGATCGAGTGTCCAACCTTATGTAGATACTTCTTTATTAGGACCTGATGAGTGCAAGTACCCTGTACCGACTGATTGTACTCCTGTTATAAGAAATGTGCTGCAAAAGATCTGGCTCCAATTTTGGTTGTTGCCTAACTTCCCCACCACAGAGTTATCTGTAGTTCAAAGTAGGTTTCAGGCAATGCCAGGTTTCTCAGTGTTGTGGAAAACAAATGTTCAGCTAAACGTATGTTCCTCTCTGGGTATGTCTGCAGTATGTGTTTACTGCATGTCCTGGAGTGAACTACTGGCCCTAAACTGCTCATGTCAAATTGCTATGTCTCACGGGCAGTTAGTAGGAGATTGGGGATTATTCTTTTGGTCTGGAACACTATCCAGACTGGGCATGTCTCCACTGCACAGTGGGTCAAGAACCCTTCTATGAACATTGCACCCAAATGGCGTGGACACCTGGGCAGAAGAACCAGTCATGGCAGCATGGCAGCAGCCAGCATCTCTCCACCTGAGAACCTTATGGACACAATGTGCATTAATCCCGGCAGATTTCTGAAAACACAACATACAAGGCACCGCTCATATCTGCTCCCTACAGTGCCCTCAATGCCGAGGTCTACATTTTCAGCAGTGGAGTGAGAAGCCTTAGAGAGACTTGTTCGTTTGTTGCCTGTGTTCTAAGAGGATTAGGCCATTGAGTGGAAAGGTTCTTTCAACACATTCAGCTCAGCAGCAGCTTCCGATCACAGAGACAGGAGTTGAGCAAGCACAGGCAAGGGGAGGGAAAAGTCAGTTTATGCACAGTGTATGAAGGACACCATGGTAAATGCCCTTCTCTGCTGGGACTTCATAACCAACTTAAATTAGTGAGTGAACTGAGAACTCTTGGTGATTCAGGTAGTCCTCTAGGAAAGCGGATGATGCCTTTGAGTACAGAGACAAAGCCCTTCCCACACTTGCCACTCTCCCGCTGTATGCTATGCTGTGACCCATCCAGAATTAGAAGTGGTCTGGTCCGGTATGTTTCCGAACACTTTAATCAACCCTTATTGACAGTCAAGTGGGGATCTAGCTTTTGCAAAGACAGGATGTTATTTGAGGATTGAAGACTGCTGGGGGGTGACAGGATACACCTGACAACATGGGGCAAGAGCATCTTTGTCAAAAGGCTGGCCATCCTGGTAAGAAGGGCTTTAAACCAGAAAGACTGGGAAATGGAGGTTATGACCCACAGCTAGGTGAGGAAAGAGAGGCTGGTAGTGGAAAGCAAATGATGCAAATGAGTGGGAACAAGAGAGATGTCAGGAATGATTAAGACAGGGCAAAAGGGCATCCATCACAAATGTATGTCCACAGCCTGAAAAACAAGCATGAAGACCTAGACTATATGCAGAACTGCAACATCACTGGAACAACTGAGATGTGGTGGGACAGCTTGCATGCCAGCAGTAATGTGAGTGATGGATAGAAGCTCTTCAGAAATGACAGGAGGGAAGAGGACAAGAGAGTTGTCCTCTATGTGAAGAGGCAGATTGGATGTATGGGGCTCTCTTATGGGATAGATGACATGCTGGTTGAGAGCTTGTGGGTCAGGATCAGAAGACAGGCCAATAAAGATCATATTGTGGTAGGACTCTGTAACAGAGCACCCGATCAAGGTGAGAAAGCAGATGAAGTCTTCTAACATGGAAGTGTATGGATCACAGACTTCTCAATACTTTGGGGGGGTTTCAGCCTCTCTGACATCAGCTGGAAGGGCCACACAGTGGGATGTAAGCAAGACAGGACAATTTTGGAGGATACCAGGGATAAAATCTTTACACAGAAACTGAATGATCCAGACAAGGGTGACATACAGCTGGATCTGATATTCACAAAGAAGGAAGAATTAGTTGTGGATGTGATTATCAGTGGCAGTCTTGGCTGTAGTGACCATGAAATAGTGGCGTTCAAGATCCTGAGGGGAGTAAGGAAGACAAGTAGGACAGTACGGACCCTGAACTTTAAGAGATCAACCTCTGCTTTTTTCAGGCAGCTGACAGGTAGAATCCCATGGGAAACAGCTCTGAAGTGTGAGGTAGCTCAGGAAACCTGCCAAGGCCTTAAGCACAGCATCCTCCAAGCACAAGTGCAATATGCAGCATGTCAAGTAGACTTATCAGGAGACTGGATAGTGTAAATAGGGAATTTATGACTGAGCCCCAGTGCAATCAAACAGCATGCAGGAGGTGGGAGCAGGGATAGGCAACACATGAGGAATTTAGAAAGATTGCGCAGGCACAGGAATGGGGTTAGGAAAGCCAAGTTCGAGCAAAGTTGAAACTTGCAAAAGATGTGAAGAAGAGCTTCTACCACTACATGAGTAGTAGAAGGCTGAACAAAGAAAACATGAGACCACTGCTGAATTGGGTAGGCTATTTAGTGACAGTGGACATGGAAGAAACTGAGGTACATAGTGCTCCCTTTGCCTCAGCCTTCACTTACAAGGTCTCTTGGCTGAAAAGCAGGGTTCAAGGAGAACTACCAGCAATCAAGTCAGGGATGATTCGCTAGAACTCAATCCATCCAAGTCCATGGGACCAGCCAGACTGCACCCAAGAGTGCAATGTGAGGCCAATGTAATTTTTGAAAGGTTGGAGAAAGTCTCCAATGAGTGGAGAAAGGCAAATGTTACACCCATCTTCAAAAAGGGCATGGTCAGCCTCACTACCAAGGCCTCTTGGAACACATTTCTGGGCACATGAAGGAGAAGATGGTGATTTGGAACAGTCAGCATGTTTTTTACAAAGGGAAAATCATGTCTAACCAAAGTCATGTCTCATTGCCTTCTATAATAAGATGACTTGATTTATGGTGAGGGGAGAGAAGTGGATGCTCCTCAGTTTGAGTTTAGCAAGGTTTTTGACAGGCTGTCTCACAATAATCTCGTATCCAAGTTGGGATGTTACAATCTGGATAGCTAAACAACCAGAGGGAAAAAGCTGGTTGGATCGTTTGGCTTAATGGTTAATGGGTAGTACTATAACTGGAGGCAAGTAACAAGTGGAGTACTGCAGAGGTCTATCATTGGGCCTACCCTGTTCATTAACTTTACCAGTCATCTGAAGGAGGCACTGTCATAGAGTTTGCCAGTGGAGGTTCAGGATCAGGGCAGGAGGGAGAAGCAGGCAGTATGCTTAAGGGTATAGCAGTCATTCAGAGGGACTAGGCAGCTTAGAGGAATGGACCAGCAAGAACCTTCTGAAAATCCACAAGGACACAACCAAAGTCTTGCACCTGCAACAGGACAACCCACTGCAACTATAAAGGTTGGGCACTGTTTGGCTGGAGAGCAGCTTTGCTGAACAAGACCTGGAGGTCTTGGCAGACAGTAAGGTGAACATAAGCCAACAGTGTGCCCCAGCAGCAAAGGCTGACTGCCTCCTGGGTTGTATTAACAGGAGCAGCCCAAGTAGAATGAGCAAAGTAATTATCTGACTTGGCATTCATTAGACCACATCTAAAATACCACATCCACTTTGGGGCTCTCCAATACAAGACAGACGTTGATCAACTTGAATAAGTTCAGTGGAGGTTCAGGATGATCTAAATGATGCTGCACATACCCCATAGGGAGAGGCTGGGCTTCTATAGCCTGGAGAAGAGAAAGTTCTAAGTGATCCATGGCAAAAGAGCAAAAGATAACAGGCATAAATTGAAATAAGAGAGGTTGTATCAGACTGGATATTAAGAAAAACTTTTTCACCATGAGGACAATCAAGCATTAGAACAGATTGTCCAGAGAAGTTGTGGAGCCTCCATCCCCTGAGGATTTCAAGACCCAACTGGATAAAGCCCTGAGCAACACAGTCTGATCCCATACATGAATCTGAGACCTCCTGAGGTCCCTTCAAACCTGACTTATTCGAAGATTCTATAAACTTCATGAAGTTCTCATTGCTGTGGGAGTTTGCCTTTGTGCCCCATTCCCAGTGGGCACCATGGATTCTGTGTTCATGTAGGGACTGGAAGAGTAAGTTCTAATGGCTTTTAATGGAAGTTATCTCCAACATACACTGGTCTCATGGTGACTTACAACTGTCTGTGCATCTTGGGGTTCATTTACATGAAGAATTAAGAGGTTCCTATCTTGCTTTGTTTTACCAGAAAGTACATATTTCTTCCAGCCTTTCCCGTTTCTTTTAGAGTACCACTGGAATGGTTCTGCTGATAACTGTTTGGACTCGGGAATGCCAGTGTGGCCTAACAACAGGTAGACATTTTCCAAGGCTAGGGGAAGATGGAGAAGGGACACTGTAGCCCAGGAAGTTCTGGAAAAGGAAAAAAGAGTGACATGGGGAAGACAGTGAGTGCTGCATCGATTTTTTCATCTGTAAGGAGAATAAATGTAATTGCAACAGCACTTTGACAGTAACACCATGACACCAGGCCAGTGGCAGGAAATGAAAGCAGATGATGTTCAGAGCAATTTTTCCTCCCAGAACTGCAATCACAATCCACAATGTACACAACAAACACTACTGTTGCAGCATTGTCTTAACCAGACTGACTGACGTGATGCAGCTGGTTTCTGCGCAGAAGTCCTCTCCAGCTGATGCCAAACAAGGGAAACTCCTGTTTAACAAACTCAATACACTCTACTGTCTGTAGATGTCTGCAGCACTGAGAATGGCTAGGACAGCTTCGGAAAATGCTTGCATTCACTCATGCCCCCTCCTCCCTTCTCTTAAAGTTGAGGGAACTGTACAAAGCAAAGCAGTCACCAATGTTACGCTTCTGGGTAGTCAAGAACCATGGCATGAAGATTGATGATGGTGGTGATGGAGGAAGGAAGCTGTTTTCTGATTCCGTTGGATGGACTTCACCTAGATCACTGTTCTTGACCTTGGATGAGAATGACAAGCATGTCTGAGGTTTCCTCTACCACGACAGGCCCTATATGAAGGCCAAGCTACATGTGGCACCACAATGAATTCTTAGTCAAAAATTTCATCTCGATCATTTTAAGTGAGATATTATTTTTAACAAGCCTTTGACCATAGACTCACTGCCTTAAATCTTGAACCAATATGCTGCTAATAAGCATCCCCTTCCAGCACTACTGCTAGGAAATCCTCCTGGCAGCAAAACCTGACCCCGCTCTTTCAGCACAGCATCACATGAACAAAGCCATTTCTAGAGCCCATGTCTTCCTTCTGTAGGAGGGTGAAGGCTGGGACACATACCTTTCTTTGAAGAGAAGGAAGAAGGAAAGAACAGAAAATAAACCCCTACATTTAAACTGGATAAAGAAAAGGAATAACGATAGCAAAAAGAACAGCAAAAACCCCAGATGGAATAATAGCAAACAACAGCAAAATGCAGTGCCCATGCCAATGGGGCCCTGGCAGCAAGCTGTTGAGTGGAGGGCTGCTTTGAGCTACAATACAGGTCATGGAAGAACACAAATGAAGTGGAGTGATCAGAGAATGAGGTCCACACAGTGATGAAGGCACCACAGAAAATGCTAATTCTTCCAGATGTTTACATGGAATTGAAAATTCAAGGGCTAAACACAATTAAATGTTTTAAACTGTTCTGAACCCAGAGTCTGGGACAAAGTCTTTGCCCAAAAAACACCAGTGGACATTTAAAAAATGGTTACAAATGTATATGGCTTAACTTCCTAATTTATTAAATAAAAATAATAAGTTACCTACTTTATATATTTTGTAGGCTTCATTCCTTCGATGTTCAAAGGGCTCTAAGATCTTAGGAGGGTAGACTGATATAGAAGTACAAAACATATTCTTTTTGATTACCATCTTATTGATCAAAATTTCTCGTATATTCAGAAATTCTCCCTGAATTGAAGTGACTTTTCAAAACCATATAGCAGTGTTTGACTACATGTGAAAAATAACCTGAAGACCTTTGTTCCAATTAAGCTGAAGAGATGGGAAATTTATTCAGAATCCTGGATTAATATTCTTACTTTAAAAAAATCTGTAAGGCTCTGTAAGATAATAAACCCACAAAACCCCACAGAATATAAATTCTTCTCATCTCAAATCTCTTTGGGCTTCTGATCTGGCTACAGCAGGAGACAGAAAAATGTAAAATTTTCATTCTTGGAGAAATAACCTATTTAAAAAATATCTATGTAAGGTACATAAAAAGGCATTTACCAAGGAATGTTTGTAATCAACCTTCCATTACAGAAAGGGTTTGGTTTTTTTTTCAAAATCTAACTGCATTGATGGCATTAGCAAAACTTTCCAACAATTTGTACATGGCAATATAGTGATGTGGACACTTTTCATTTCATTCTGTAATGCAAGACCTTCTGATAGTGGCATAAATAATCAGTGACTGATACTTGTAAAGTAAGAATACAGTCCATTTTAATAAGAGAATATACCTTTCATCTTGTCCACTGGCTAGTCCATAGAAGATAAGAATCTACTACTGCTCCTGATGGTGCTTTTAATACTGAGAAACCCAGTCCTTGTGAGCTTAATCAGATTAAATGTGACAGGCTTGATATTGATATGATATACAGTCACACTAAAGTGACATACAGCAGTCTTATTCATTATTTGAAAATCTGGTTTTATCCAATATGTTAGAATACATATACTAACAGTACAGATCTGTATTGATCTTCAGAGGATTTAATTGTTATGGTTTAACCAAACTGGACATGGATCAGAAAAAAAGAGATTTTGAAGTGTTATGCTAGTGAAGTTTTTTGCTTTTGTTGAATAAGAGTTCACATCTGATAATCCATTTTACTTCAACCAGAAGAAGGAAAAATTTCAGCTTAAATTTGCATAATTCTGTATTCATTGCACCTGTTTTACATAGCAGTAACTACTACTGATTTCAATATGTTTATGCCTATTTTATATCAATGTAACAGAGAATGAAGCAAGGCCCAAGTATTTTAATTTGACTCTTTACCCTCCCTATTCACACAGCTAAGTTGCATGTAATCAGTATGTATGAAACAAGTACAAGTTTATGCTCCAGCAGTGCCCTTATGAATTGGAGAATCTGTGCTTGTATGACGGCCACTAAGTGCCAGGTAGAGCCGCACAGACCTGAGCTGTAGAAGATTAAAGCATTTCAATCGCGCTGCTTCTACGTTAACTGCTAGGTGTAGCCCAGAAAATGTTAAGTGAAGTCCAGGTTTTCCCTAGGCACTTATAATCAAGAGTATTAAATCTATGCAGCGATTCACTATGATTTTCTAGATAACCCAGTCGAAGATCAGAAATTTCACAGAAGATAAAATACAACATAGCGTTCTATACATTAATAAATCACAGTAGTTTTCACAGTAGTTTTCACAGAAGTATCCACAGGAGTATTGGAAGTCCTTGGCTACTTATGACAAATTTATGGACTTCAAAATCTTTCTTAAAAAGTATACAGAAGCACCTATATGAAGAAAGATTTCATATGTATTGCTTATACAGACTCATCCCACCATTGGGAGCTCACCTCCTGAACCAGAACTGTTTCGAATTACTTTCACCTGAAGTTGAGAATCAGAGGAAATAGTGACTACAGCAATTGCTCAAAGGTATTTACGTTTCTTGTAGCGTCCTGCAAGGGGGACACCTGCAGTTGCAATCTACATTCCCTACTCTGATAGCTCTTTCAGTCAGCTCACTTGAAGAAGAGAATCATCAAAAAGAGTCAGCTGTCTTCATGAAGAGGTTACTGTCTGTGCACAGTAAAAGGGGAACAGCTGATTCATATATCACACTGTAGCCACCTTCCTTCACTGTTGGCATAACATTCAGGGTCTTCCGTAATCTCTGGTTGTGATGAGAGGGACCACCATTTCCTGGGTTCCCAATCGCCTGCAGTACCGGAGTAACAGAGCTGCGTTGTCTGAGCAACTGGATGGGGAATTTTCTGACTTAACAGGTAGGAAATACTGAGTAGCTAGAACTAACACATTTCATGAATACATATAGGTTTTAAAGAGTTTTTTAATAAAAAGTTCAAATAAAACCTTACCTTGCTTTTTGCCAACCCATTTATTAGACTAGAACATGCTCAGGCTTCCAGGAAACCCCAAAGGTATGGATGACCTGGCTTTATCTAGTGTTCTGACAGAGAGTGAGGAGCCCAGCAACCCTCCAACCATTGGGTCCAAAGCTTCCAGGTTCATTCACTCTTCCCAGCGCTTCCAGTCTCCCAGTTCCCTTCATCCTTCTGGGGCTCCAAGCAGAGCATCCACATTGTGCACTGCAGCTGAAGTAGGTGTCTTGAAGCGGAGCTCCCTGCCTCAATTTCAACATTTTCAAAGTCTGTTTTTAACAAAATGTTTGTATTTACCTTAAAACAATTATTAACAAATCCTTCCACATTAAATAAGGACACTTCTACCTTTGTTTCTAACATAACGAATTTTCATCACACACAAAAGTTTCCCATAGGGCAGATATTTCTCTTTTCAGCCAGCTCTGCTCACAATTTTTTCATGTATTTATCAATATGATATGCCAGTAAGACAGAAAAGTACAACCATCCTCGTGTTCGGGGAAGGAATAGGCTTGCCAACTGGTAAAGAAGACTTTGAACAAGAAACATCAGGGAATTGTGATAACGGCTTGCAGTTAAGCAAGGGAGGTCAGGGTGGCAAGTACATGAGACAAGGTGACAGAAGCAAGAGAGCCCTTGGGAAGGATAAAATTGATGTAAAGGCACCACCTCACATGCAGCCGCTAGAGCTCCGCATCTAGATACAGAGCTATGACATCACTGGAACCACTGAGCCATTATGAAATCAGTCATACCAGCAGTGTTCTGGGATGGATGGATGGATGGATGGATGGATGGATGGGACAGACAAAGGTTCTCAAAGGGAATATTAAAACATTGCCCAAGCACTCAGGGATGACATCAGGAAAGCCAAAGCTCTGGTAGAGTTGAAATATGCAAAAGACATCAGGGATAACTGCTACATTAGTATGAAAAGCATAAACAAATGTAGGGCCCCTCAATGAATGAGATGGGTGATTTAGTGACAGTGGGCACAGATAAGGCTGAGGTACTCAATGCTTCCTTCACCTCAGTCTTCACCAGCAAGATCTCCCAGGCTGTTGTCCTAGAGAGGGATGTAAAGGAGAACTGTTTTCTCCTTGGAAGATGACTAAGGCAAGTATCTCTTGAGAAATTCTTGACTCATCCGATGTGATCAGATCACACATGCCCTATGAGGTGAGGCTGAGCTTGTTTAGCCTCGAGAAGGGTTCATGGAGTACCTAATAGCAGCTTTTCAATACCTACAAGGAGGTTGAAACGGGAGGTTCCAGCTGGATATAAGGGAGGGGGAAAATCACAATGCTTAATCATAATTAAGCATTGGAACAAATTGTCCAGAGACACTGGAGAACCTCTATCCTTGGAAATTTTCAAGATCTGACACAACAAAGCCCTGAGCAATACGGCCTGAATCCCTTATTGACCTGCTTTGAGTAGCAGGTCAGACTAGAGATCTTCCAAGGTCTCTTCCAACCTAGATGGTTCTATGAATTATCACAGAGAGTTCAAGTGAGTTGCCTGAGATTCAACAGGAAATGGTGGGGAAAGAAATGGGCTTGCCATGAGCACTGCAGCTCACCTATTTCGCTTCCTTACGCATCTCCTCTCTCACCAGATCAAAATAACATAATGTTTTCAGAGACCAGCTATACACCATTGCATCCAGGAATATCCTTTAATTCCCAGGTCTGAATCTGGAACCATACCACTTCCTGACTGCATGTGAAGCTCTGACATCACCTTTGTGAGACTGAAACTTTATAGCTATCCTCCTTGCCCTGACTCTGCTTTGTGTAGCACACAAAATAACCTCAGGTACATCTCTTGGAAAGCTGATGTGCTAGAAGAGATGCTAAACTGGAAAACCAGCAGCCAGAAAACCAGTGTACCACAGTGTGACTCACCACATAAATCAGGACACAACTCCACTGTTGATTTCCTGATCTTGTGGAATGCCTGACTGCTATGGAATCCCCATAGCCATGACTCATAGAGAGGAAAGGGAAGATTACTCCAGCACTATTTGTATAAACAAGGACAACTGACCAGTTCTTCTACACATATATTCTCTCTGTTGTCTTCTGGATCATTTATTTTCAATCTTTATTTTCACTCCCACTCTTTTCCATTGCTCCATGCAAGTTAGTCGACCCTCAGTGTTCTCTGAATATTTCCCAATGGGAGGAAAAGTTTTGACTCTAGCATCAAATAGAACACTTTCTTGAGCTATACACTCAGATATTCCCCCCTCAAATTTCCAGTGTTGCATTTCCATTCTCTCTGTAAAAGAGACCTTTGGGATTAACAAATATTGCACAACAGTTGTCAGTTAATTGTTATTTAAATACTAAAATTCTTCTAAATTTAAATCTTTTAATTAGAATCAAGTTGTTATCAAATGGCAGATCTCCATGACTGTAAGTTAGGTGACTGGATAATACATAAACAGTAATAAAGTGACACAGAAATAAATCCTCTTAACAGGAATGCAGATTAATTTCCACTACTCAGATATAAAAAAAGAGAAAACACTACTATGTAAACCACAGGAGGAGGTATCTGCAGAGAAAAACACATCAGATACCTTCTGCCTCCTCAGCAAGAAGAAAGAAACTGCTGCCAGAAGCAGCAAAACGGGTCCTTTAGATAGAAAGACAAAAGGAATGAGAAAATGAAAACATAAGGAAAGGACTGGTTCCATATAGTAAAATTAACAGAGGCTATGGAAAGTTTCACATTTCACTTGACACCAAGCATTGTCACAAGCCAACTATTCACCTCGCTGGGTTCACTGGACCATGAATTTGTCAAAACATTTGTGGAGTGATTATTACTTGCTACCCGGTCAGCTAAATGCTGGATTTTTTTTTTTTTTTCTAAAAATTATCTCATTTCCATGTTTAAAAAGTAATATTGCCAGAGAGGTGATTACTGTTTCATCCTAAACAATAACTTCAGTACTGTTTTGACACATACCTCCTACCTCTAAAAATCAGCAATCTAAAACCTCACTCCTGTTTCCACTAACTTTGAGATCTCAGGATCAAATTTAGAGTGAGAATGATAAAAGACACCTTGCTAATGATCCCAGAGGAAGGACTATCTATAAGCAAGTGTGGATTTCAGGGGTGTGTTTTAATTATTTGGTTCATTTCTTGAGAACACTGAGGAAGAAATGAGACTGTAGGCAGGAACTGAATTCAGGGAGCTTGGCAAACCAGGAGGAGAAGAGAAGCTGGCAAGAAAACACTTTGTGCAGGGGGCCACGCTGTAATTCAGTTCCTGCAACTTATCAGATTGACAAACTCTCCAAATGTCACCAAAGTGAAAGGGAAAAGCCAGACTCTAAAGGTATCTGTTGGGTAGGTGCAATCCAAATCAAATAGCTCAAACCAGGATCCCACATTGATTCCTGATGCAGCACAAGCTGTTACACAGCGTGCCTGCCATCTCTCTTCCTACTGGGCTCAGGCAGCTTTTCCTTCCACTTCTCAGCACCTCTTGTAGCATCTCATAATTTGAGGTAATGTGTTTTTTTTAATTTACGCATCAGTCTGACCTGTATTGAAATTGATGCATAAAGTTCACCCCCGTCTCCTCTTCTGCCACAATATGCTCTGATCTCCAGTTTTCATTTCATGTTTAATTACAAAGCACTAAATTAAATTAGGACAAAGGTGATTAAAGTAGAATTTAATAGAAAGAAAAAACCTAAATCCAAACATACATTAATTGAAAACTCTATATAATGTAGTAGGTGCCTTTTTGTACAGCCCAAAGACTTTCTTGGTGCCTATCAGCTTGCTTCTGTGCATGCCCGCAGCCTGACTGCTTTGGTACGTCAGCATCCACAGACAACATCCCTCTGCTTACATCCAGAGAGCATTTCTAGGCCAGGCTTCACGCACGCTAATGGGATTACGCTCTTTGCAAAATGCAGCTGCTATCTTTTTCCGTGTGGAGAGTGAGAGCAGAAAACTGCCCACATGTTTGAACTGCAGCACTGCAGAAAGGGGCCGTGTGGATGCTCCCAGCCGGTGCCCTCCAGCACAGCTCCCTGACCAGTGGGCTATGGGTGAGCCTAGGCTGCGTGCCAAACTACTCACGGTTGTCTATTGCAGAGAGAACTGAAGATAGAGTGGGCCTGAAAGAGAGCAGAAGAAACCTACATCTCATCTATAACCATAAGGAGCATGGGGCACTGCTCTAGGAGGGTGTCTGCTGCTCCAGTGACTCTGCGTTTCAAGTAAATCCACCAACAGAGATCTTGGGAAGCCAAGTGCCCTACGCACAGAGCAAATGTTGTGTAAGACCACTTTTTTTAAAAAAAAAAAACCTTTTTTCAGAGATCATTTCTGTTTGAGACCTCAAAAAGAAAGATCTCCAGCTTCGCTAATGAGTGCACACATGCTCACTACTTCATCACTTCTGCAATTATTCACCAAATGTGGTAACTTTAATCCTGCTCAAGTCAATAAACTGCTAACATCCTAAATTTAAGGAACTGATGTAGTTTGTGCTGATGATGGGCTTTGGCTAACACTCTAAATCCATCTCTTTTCCCTTCATTGTTACCTTAAGAAGCAACAAAATACAAACCCAAACATAAATTTCCATGAGGATTTCCCCAGTTTCAAAAGTGTTCTCCTAGACAATTCTGCTTTCTGCCTCAGCACAGGAGAAGCACAAGCCACGGCACAGTCCAGGAGCAGTTTGGACACAGCAGCACTGAGTGAGCAGAAATGATCCTGCATCTGTACGCAGTGTTTTCTCACCTACAGCTAGGATGACTTAGCAGAACAGCCCTGCATCCGTATGCAGTACCACAGCTCCTGCCACGGTTACAAATACCCTTGCTGACTGCCTGAAACAGTCTTAATTTGTCTCCTAGTCAAACTATAATCTGTGATGAACTGTTATGAAAATGGACAATGCTCGGGGCTCTGTCTTGATCCCGTTATAATCTAAATATTCACACTCCTCAGGAAGAGCAGGAGCAAGGTCTTTGCCTGATAAACCTCCCAGTTCCCTTTTATAAAGGGTGCAAAGGAAAAATCACGTTTCTTTAAACTTGTAGTGTGATAAATTCTGTAGCCTTGTGATTTTTTTGGCAGAAAACTGTCTGTTCAGTACAGCTTGCCCTCCATACCATTCTTTTTGAGAACATAAATAAATTATTCCTTTTTTTCTCTCTTTAAAGAAACAGTATACAAGATCTTGAGCGTACCAAAGTCAGTGGCAGCTCAGAGTGCTCACTAGAGAAGCACTGCATGCCACAGCATCAAGCCTAAGTAGAAGGTGTTGGAGTGTGTTAACACAACCCCAGAAAAAAGACAGTTCAAGGCTGAAGTTCATGTGAGGAGACCGGTTGATATCGTAAGCTGTGAAACTGCAACTCCTCTAACTGATGAGTTGTAGCAAAACACTGAGTGTCTGGTCCTCTGCTGCTTCTTACAAAGGTGTCGCTTTATCTTGTATTGCTTCAGGTATTCTCCTGCAAAACCAGCATGAAACTGGACAATCACTACATATGTATAATCTTTCATGTTGTCTACACAGTGAAAATAGAAAATCTGGGCAATCAGTGTTTCTAGGGGGTTCCAGGTTTTTTCTTTTCTTCCTAGGAAGGTAGAAATCAAATGGAGAGAAATATAACCTTCAGCTTACTAGAACAAACATGGAGACCTGGGTCATTAGGAAGTCATCTTCTGTCTTTCCAAACTGGACAACTGTCATTTGGTCCTCAGGCATAACTGTGGCAGGTTGGTTGAACTTTGCATTTCTGCTAATTGGGTAGGGTAGGGGGTGTTGTCAACCTTGTATTTTTACCTGGACACACAACTGTGCATCTCTCTCTTGTGTTTGAATACATACTGTGTGTTGTGAAACACACAACAGAAGTCAATTGGTTTAGCTTCAGATCTCTTATCCCTCCACCACACAAAGCTCCATCATGCCCCGCAAACATCGCAGTTGCTGTTGTTACTGTGTTCAGGCTCTGCTTTGAATCAGTCCTCACCACGTCAGGTGATAAACAAACACAGAACTAGAAATGGTTGCAGCTCCAGATGACTCACTAGTTATTGTTTTACGCTGGAGTAGTAAAAATGGATTAAATTACAAATATTACTCTAGACAAATGTCAGTAAAATCTTCACACTATGTCGTAACACTGCAAATTCTCCATTGGCCAAACCTGCTCAAGAAACTATTTAGAAGTACTTCTGAATCCTGAATTTATTGGAAATATTTCACTCTTCTTCCTGTAAAAGCCAGATGCATTCATTATGATGAACTCAACTCTATTTGCCCAAGCTGAGCCTCAGGGCACTGTAATGAAGTGGAGGAAATTTGGTTTGGGAGGCAAAGAAAATACTTTGTGCTTACTTGATTTAAAAGAAAAAGAAACTCACCTGTTTGGATGTTTGGGAACCTTGATGGGTGGGGAAAGCAGAGTTGATCCAGTTTCGTATTCACATCAGCTCCCTTCTTGCACTGCGTCCCACACTCCACAGCCATCACTCAACTGGCTGTAGAGGGTTATTTCAGCTGCACATTTATTGTGCCATGGACACATTCCATACAGCTCAGAGGTTATTAATACAAAGTTTACTGGCTCAGGTGCAGTGCTGCACAAACGAGGTTAAACAGCTTTCAGTGTCGGTTCAGATCTGGAAGCAGTTTAGCCTTTTTGCTATGATCTGGAACGTGAAGAATAAGCTCTACTGACCCAAACCAGCTCCATTCACTGTATATCTGGACCACAGCACAAAACCAGGAGAACTCAGAAGCGTGACACTGGTACCTTTAGCTTCATGGAGCCATGTTAGGTCCAGCAAGGTCTTGCATAGCACTTACTTGCCATCCAGCTCATGAGGAATCTTAAGCATTGAAACAATGCAGAGTAGATCCACCTCTGTGTGGAGGGAGCCTCAGGGCTCGGCCAAAGCTGGACCCAGAGTGACTGTGCAGAACCTATCAGACATCTCTGCAACACAGGAAACTTCAGGGTGTCCATCATCCATCTGGGTGACAGCATCTTCAAGTTATCTCAGCTTCACATTAGTCTGAACAATGAAGCGATTGAATTGTGTTACTCTTTGAAGAACGTGCAAAAACCTCAGTACTGGTTATGCAATGCATGCCAAGAAACAAAAATTTACGTGCTGTGATACAAAGTCATAATCATAATCTGAAATTCACCTCTTCCAAAAATCAAGGCAAGAAGTCTCACAGCATGTCTGGAAAGCTAGTAATCCAACACCCAGCAGAAATACATGCATTGACTTCCAAAGATAAGACATCATGGTGAGATACAGTTCTTAAGAAGGTATAAAGAAAAACTGTCTTGCTGTGACTCACACTCAGAAGCACAAAACCTGACAAACATTTGAAGGTTAGATGTGCTGAGATGTGAATCTTCTGACCCAGGTTCTGCAGTCATATAAACACCTCTTGGTAGCTGGAGCTTAGGAAAGAGATGCTATGCCATGGACTGAACACGAACTTCAGTAGGCAGACCTTCAAGCAGTTTTTCAGCAGAATATTAGGGGGTTTTATATGTGTACACATGCACAGACAAAAGATCTAAATATCAAATTACATCTAATCTAGTGTGACTGCTCACCAGTAGAATCTGCCATCTCCTGTAAACAGATTCTTGCAGTGGATTTAACCTTGTCCTATATACTGCATAGATAAAGCAATTCCTCTTATTTTTCATATGTATTATAGTCAGTTATTTATGTAGTCTGCATAGCACATAATTTTTAAAGAGTATTTTGAGTTATGATTTAATCAGACTTCTACACATACCTTTGGATAAACTACAAGGGAGAAAGCCTAGGCTTGCTTCCTTCACGGAATATGATTTAAAATGACGTGTCAGGATATTTTTATTCACTTTTATGCAAAATAATCTCTCTCTCTATAATTCCTTGTGATTGGGATGCTATTTAACAAGACTATTAATGGTTACTGTTTAGCAATGAGAATTAAATACTTGAGCCTACTAAAATCTACTTATATGATCTTAACCAATTATGCACTGATTAACTCTGGAGTCCCAGTCAGGTATCCAAGGTGGAAGAACACTACAAGAACACAGAGGAAAAACTGAGATACTGCAGAATGGTGTAGGATGGGAAGCTTTAGGAAGGATAAAAGGAGATTTAGGAGACTTAGCCTTGAAAAATGTCTACAGGCTCCACTCTGTTTTCCTCACAGCTCCACAGCGAAGAACTGTATGCACAGAGGTGGAGAGTGACAGACGTCTGATAAACTCCAACAATACCAACCTGGCTGTCAGACACCGAGGGACTTTGTGTTGATCATTGTAAGCTTAAATACCACCATAAGTACTAGTTGCACCAAACATAAAGCACAGAATAGAGCTAAAATTCTGTTATTTTGCCAGCATATTTGAACAAAGGAATAACAGTATTAAGAGATAATGGTGACATTTAGTCTGTCAATATGCCTTGGAATTATCACCAAGATAAAGGGAGCACAGGGGATTGGTTCAGGCTCAGGATTATTGACCAAAAGAACCAGAAATTCTTTAGGGGGAAAAATTCACCCTCTGTGCATCACCATAGCATGTGCAGAAATTTCAGTCACATATATCTTCTATGCAACTGCGATGGGACCCTCACGGCTAGATGAAATAAATACCAAGTTTTGCAGCAGTGATTGAAGAACGGATGTAATGTAATATCCATCTCAATTTGGCTGTCCTTGTACACCTCCGAGGACATCAGCCTGAGAACATATTTGCAGGATAGCTTTCCTCCAAATACAGCAGTAGACTACATTATAGACTTTATATACATAAAATGCTGACTGCACACTTCTGCTATGCAGAATATCATTTATTATTACATCAGAAATCCCTGGGGAACAAAACATGGCCCTGGATTAATACAAAATGATAAACCTACCATTAGAGCTTTGTTTATTAAAATATCTAAAATGAGTGCTTCTAAAAATCCCTCATATGCCAAAGGAAAATGTTAGAAGATAATTACTGAAGAACCCTGACTCTATCAGTAGGCTAAATGGTGTCACAAACAATTTAGCTGAATGTGCGTTTAAATTGAAGAACATGATTTCTTGGTGTGGTTCCATCTGAAGAGAGAAGTTAAGCCCCACATACTTTACAAATCCTGGTTTCAAAAAGCCAGATTAACAGTCCAAAGTTGGTTTCACTGATAATAGATGAAAAATACAGCACAGGAATTGAGTGTTTGCGGTTCCTAAGATTATTTCTCTTTGCCGTTGTAACTATACTCCCACCGTCTACTGCTGCAAGAGTTGTATTTAATTTTTCCCAAACTTAAAATATGTTCTCCTCACCAGCAAACTGTGATTTAATATGGTTCTGTTTAGCATAATACCATTTGCTATTAATACTCTGAAGTGCCCTAACTTTACAATATTTCATTACAGATACAGCTTTAGATATGTTCATATGAGCTAAATTAAACCATTATTCAAGTTCTGGCACATCGTAAGATACAAGAAAGAGCCAGCAGGAGGAGGAGGAAGATACTGACAATTAAAAATTCTGTCAGAGCAGTTCATCATTAATTATTCTATTGAAGGCTTGAAGATATATCAGCAGAATTCTGTAGCGAGAAATGCCATTTTTTAAAAAAACAAGCCCTGTAGTATTTCTCTGACGTTTCTAATTTCTTGCAACAGTTAACATAAAAGACTGATCTGATCAAATTAATTTATTTTTTCTTTTTACTAATCTGTTTTATATTAAAATAGACTTTCCAAACAAAAATGAAGACTTGTCCTCTGCAGCGCTGAAATTTCCCTGTGAAAAATACACAGATAAAGGATGTGGTAAGGGGGAAAATTCTGATGTAAATGACATCACAGAAGATAGTTTTGGGACAAAACAAGGGAGATTTGTACATAATTTCAAATTACCCAAAATCATGTTGTCATATTGATGGGACACTCCACGAAAGGAATCCTCAGAAGAAATTAAGCAGTCAAGTGCAGACAACTTCAGAAAAATCATTTTATATTTAAGGAGGATGTGGGAAAAGGTAGAGCAGTTTTCTAGGCCAGCATGTAAATAGCAGTTTACGATAAGTTTTGCCAATGGAAGAGAGCAGACCAAGTTGGTGATGCAGCAACAAACAAGACAAAGAGGTAAGAAGGGGAAGATCTACAGAGAGCCCTGACAAGGAAAATGGAAATTGCAACTTTTTTTGCTGTGATGGGTAAGTAACGATAAGAAAATAACTTCGTGTCCATGGGACCGAAAAAGAGCAAGAGGAAAATCTAAGACAAGAAGAAGAGTTAGACGCAAGTCCATGGCGGATAATAGCAATAGCAATTACCATTGCTACTCCCAAATTTTGTTGCAAAAGAGCACACAGACAAGCTGGCAGAGGAAAGCATACAGGAAACTCCTGATACACATATTCTCTTAATGTTTCCAACTGCTTCACTGACTTTTTCCTGCACCATGGGAACCCTTTCTCTCCTGAGAAAAGTAATGAAAGTAGTTTCACATAGCTTGATTATTGTTAGTAGCTGTCAGTGTTTACCTTTTTTTTTAAAAAAAAAACAAACCCACACAAAACCAAACCAGTAAGTAAGTAGTATAACAGTAAGTAGTCACAATTAAACAAAAGACCTGGTGCTTCTCTCAGATGGAATGGCATAAAGCAAGAGCATGCTGAACTCAACAGTGGCACACAACGGTAATCAAAAGAATGTGTCTCAGTGCAGTTATGGATCAACCAGGACCGATGTAGAATGGGGTCCAAAATATCTGGATCCCGTTCCTGATCTTACTCTTCACAATTTTCTTGGATATTCGTATTTCTATGAAAATCTGACTGGTGAAAACCATCTTTTCTGAATCACCTTAATAAACAGTTCTTGGTTATCCAATTTTGGGTTTGGATTCATATATCATCAAATGTCAACCTAAGTGTTAATTCATCAATGGTTTTACAGAAAAGGCCAGTTAAGAAGCTTTTTGTAATGCAGTGCTGATCAGTAGGATGGTCAATATTTAATGTTATTATTTTTCCATACATCTAATCAGTAGAGAGCAATCTTCCCATCACGAAAGAGCTATCATGAAGACCATCTCCACATCATGAAAGAGCCACAATTATGCCAGAAACTGTACTTGCTACTTGCTCCCAAAGCAGCAGTGTTTCCTATTGCCACAGAACAATTCAAACAATAGCTAAATATGATTCAAAGCCATCAAGTACTTACAGAGATTGGAAGACCAATTACAAGGAGCATAAAAGAAAGCTTTTGGAAGGGATATGTATCTTTACATGTCATTTCAGATCAACACCTACTTAAAAGAGGGCTAGGATGCATTCACAGAATCACAGAACCATTTGGGTTGGAAGGACCTCAAAGACCATCTAGTTCCAACCCCCCACCATGGGCAGGGACACCCTCCACGAGATCAGGTTGCCCAAAGCCCCATCCAACCTGGCCTTGAACACCTCTAGGGAGGGGTCATCCACAGCTCCTCTGGGCTATTGTTCTCTAGAATATCTAGAGATATTCTTCCACTGCAGCAACTGGTTCTGGGCTGTGGAGGTAGAGACGGGGATTCTGATGCCCTGGAAGGCCAGGCAGTCCTTCCCCACACGGCAATCCCAGCACCCCGGGAGGTAACGGGAGGCCTGACTGGAGCAGCAGCTCCTACACTTCGCTGTTGGGTCACCCTTGTCCACACAACAACCGCAGCTCCTTTCCAAACGCTCACACGTGCTTTCTGCTTCCCCCAAGTTCTCCACCTTGTTACTCCATCTCTTTCCCCAAGCACATATGCCCATCTCCTTTCTCCTCGTCATCACCATCACCAAGCACGCCCAAGGGGCCTGACGCCAGCTTACGTATTACCGCCATGCACCCACATCATGCACGCCCAAGGGCCCTGACCCTACATACTGCCGCCGTGCACCCAGCAGAGCGGCTGACCCTGGGCACGGCATCCCGAGGCAGGCCAGCCGGGCCCGTGGCCAGGGCCGCCGCCCACCTCTTCCCGTAACCGCCGCCCGGAGGCGGTGGCTCCAGAGAATCGAAACCGGGAGGGGAAGGGGGAAACGGGACACCCCGCGCATGCGCACGCCGCTCCCGGCCCCCTCCGGCCGCCCCCTCCCCACCCGCCGCCGGAGGCGTCGCCCGGCTCTGCCGAGCATCCCGCCCGCCCCGCCGCCGCGCCGCTGGCCAATAGCGAGAGAGCGCGCACGGCCGCTGAGTGACGTCACGGTGCCCGCCCCCTCCCTCCTGCCCTGTGCCCGGAATCCAATGAAAGAGAACGTGCAGCACCGCGCTCTTCCACGCCTCCCGCGATGTCACAGCCACCTTCTACCTTCCCTGCACCGACCAGGCGGCGGGCCCAATCAGAGCCTGCCTGGCGCCCTGGCCCCGCCCCGACCGCTCAGTGACCGCACGGTCCCTCCTTCGGCAGCGAAGACGTGCAGCCAATCGGCGGTGCAGAAACCCCCGAGACCTCCCCCCCCCCCCCCGCCCCGCACCCCC
>VXBL01002966.1:80067-167561 GCA_013400195.1 Aramus guarauna
CCCCCTGTGCTGCTGGCAGGGAAGAGGAAGAGAAATGGGGAGTGAAGTTGAGTCTGGGAAGAAGGGAGGGGAGGTGTCTTTAAGATTTATTTTGTATTTGTCATTGTCCTACTCTGATTTGATTGGCAATAAACTAAACTAATTTTTTCCCCAAGTTGAGCCTGTTTTGCCCATGTCAGTAATTGGTGAGTGATCTCTCCCTGTCCTTATCTCGACCCACAAGGCTTTTGCTGTATTTTCTCTCCCCTGCCCAGCTGAGGAGGGCAGTGATGGAGTGGCTTTGGTGGGCACCTGGCCTCCAGCCTGGGTCAACCTGGAACAGCTTGTCACAAGGAATTCAGATACTGGTTTGGGGAATTGTTCATGGGATGTCTGCTACGTGCATTCGAAGCTAGTGGGCTCTGTGTTGCTTACTCTGAAATCATGAAGCTGTAGCATGCCACTAGGATGAAGAATGGAAATAAACAGAGTTCCCAGGTGATATAATGAAATCATAATGAAGCCCCAAATTAAAGTCCAGTCCCAGTTGTAAGAAAGAGCAAAATTTTTCATACAGTTGCTGTAACTTATTGAAGTGGCAACAGGTGAAGCAAGGAGTTTCTGTGCTCTGTGCCTTACAGTGAATGAACCTTCTAATGATTTGTTACATGCTTTTTCTTGGGAGTCCATTTGTAAGGGGGTTGTGTGTGTGTGCGCATATTCATATTCCCATCAGTTAGAAAGACATGTCAAACAGCATATTTTTGACTGCTCCACAGTGAGGGCAGGAAGAGGTTAGGATGTATGTGTGTGTTTTGTTTTGTTTGGATTTTTTTTCCTTTAAACATAATGATAACCTGAAGAGTTTTCTGTGAGCTGGCAGTGTGATTTACTTTTTTGAAAGTTCTGTGTAAAACTAAGAAAGGACATGTTATAATTTGTGGAGTGATACATTTCTGAGTAGCTAGAACTAAATCTAAAAGCCAGGTTTTGTCTTTAGGTCTAACGTTGCTACTCTTAAACATTCTGCTTTTGAGTGGCTGTGGAATTGGAACAGAATAGGTTTGCGCTCCATCAAATGCCTGCGTTGCAGTGCTTTGAAGTAAATGTGAAAAAACTTGCTGTGACAAGCTTGGGTTTTATTTGATTGGCCTTGAAAACGTCATACAAATAAAGATAATGTGAAAATCTGAAAATTTACCTTTTCATTATTCAAATGTTTCCTTGCATCATTGGAAACACAACCACAACAGCATTGTGCTGATCTAGGAGAACCAAAACATTCCGTTGAGTGGTCTAGTTCATTGTCCAAGCTGAATGAAATACTAAATATAAATGGCATTTGAGAGGAAAAAGAAAACTGTATTTTTAAAATCCTTTAATATGCAGTTTTAACAATACAAGTAAGGGAAACCTTCAAAAATTTTATTTGGAAAGTGTCAGAGGTACATTAACCACTTCTTCCTTATTGTCTTGTTTATTTTTAAACTATCCCTTTTCCAATTCTTTGTGATATTTGAAACAAAAAGTGTTAAGGTGATTTGGAGTAAGAAGAAGCTTGTAATAAATTCATGCTCTAATGTGTAATTCTGGGCTTTTGAGAAAGACACAACCTTCACAGCTTTTTGAGTTTTCTTCTGATGTATGGTGGTGCTTTACTCTGCTGTAGGAACAGTTTTTCCTTATGGAATGTATAGACTTGTCCACAGACTTTTCGGCATAGTTTAAGAAAACTTTTAATAGCTTCACCTTTGGGAGTGCCCTAAGCTAATTTCTGTGTTGTGTAATTTAAACATTGATAGTATGAAATGTATGTCATTGTGTATTCTATTTATTTTGCTTAATATGGAATTACAGAGTTTGCATGGAGCTTGCTTTTTGCACATTAGGAGATAATGATTTTTCAGGTTTAAGTTGTTCATGTTTAGAGTATACTTGTTCCAAATGATACGTTACCCAAAAGTAAATTTCTGGGTAGAATTATTATCAGTAGCTAGAAAAAAGCTATTAGGGTTGAATCCAGCATAACCTTATATGTTCATGTAACCGATTTCTATGTACTACACGCTTTCAGACTGCAACTTTTCATGGTTCCTTTAACATGAACTTTTTGAAAGATTGGGAAAACGTCCATCTAGCAGAATTTGCGGGGAGGTACAAACCTCAGGTAGATTTTAACGGCATTACCAACAGTAATAGGTTTGTAAACTGGCTTTGACATAATCTGGGTTTGAGAAACCCACTCTGCTCGTGGTGAATGAAACACTTGGGTAAAAGGCCATTGTTGATGCCTTCTTTAGCCTGGATGGCTTTTATTTGAGCTATGTGATTATAGCCTTCAAAACATCAATTAAATTCAGTGAGTGCCTCCACTTTGGTTAGTGGCAGACAACTTTGTGCATCCTGTAGCTATTAGGCTTGGCCAAAGCATAGGAGAATGAAAATTGACCCGGCATGTTGGTGCTCAGTGCTGCTCCTAAAATTCTAGCCAGTGTCTTTCCTGGTTAATCAAAGCAAAAGTCATTAGGGGAGTGCAAGAGCTGACTGCACAGATTACTGGGCAGGAAAGGCTTGACACAAAAGCAAAGAATAAGATAAGGAAGACAGTATTTCTGAACTAAAAATTGAAGGTGGCCAAAAAAGGGGAAATCTCCTAAATACTGTGTTGCATGTAAATAGATGAATAATAATAGTCCTGTAGAGTTGGAATTACTCTAAGCTTTAACATACAAATATTATTTCTCTTGTGCTTTGTGGTGATATTTTGAGCTCTTATTGAAGTTTTTCTTAATGTAGGTTACACACTACAAGCAATATCCACCTAATACAAGCAAAGTATATTCCTACTTTGAATGTCGTGAAAAGAAGACTGAAAATTCCAAATTAAGGAAAGTTAAATATGAAGAAACTGTTTTTTACGGTTTGCAGTACATTCTGAATAAATACTTAAAAGGTAACTGTCTCAAATTCTTGTAAAACTTTACCTGTAAATAACTTTTTTTTTTCTCAAGCTTTGCTGGAGTTTTGTAGTTGAAACAATTCCAGGTTATCCTGGCACAATGCAGGTAGTGACTTGCACTTATGACATGCATAAAATCTTATTTATGTGATTCTGAGAATGGGATGCCCGCTCTTCTAAAATGGCTTCTAAATGACTTCTTAATCCAGATACCTCTCTACTATGTTTCTTTATGTCAATGGCTTACTAAAAATGAAGAGTCGTTCATATCCCAACTTCAGTGGGCTAAACTGAAATGAATGGAAACAAATGGATTGGATGGAATGGATTCCACTGTGCATGGAATCACAAGAAGATAGAACGTTTCAGGAGAAAATACATCTCATTTTGAACATAAACTTTAGTCTGTATTTTCAGTAGTTACTATGTAAGCTAATAATGGGTTTAATTTCCCTTAAATTTTGGTTGCCGCTCAGCTTATAGACTATTGAATATGGTGGTTATGTGTGAAAGTGTTTTCAATATTGACAATTTTAAGAGTAACACCTGGAAATTCCTTGATGCCGTTTAAGATTTTGTTTGCTTTTTTGCATTACATGCAAATATCACCTGTTCTGACCTGAATGCAAGTTGCCTTCTGTCAAGCTTTAGAAGGAAAACTTTAGTCAAATGGCTTACAGATCTTTGTCTTGATCCAGAATCCACAAATATCTCTGTCAATTCTGCCAAATACTGGAATTTGGCTATAACCAAAACACTTGATAATCTTGTTTCTTTTCTCTTTAGCAATCTGAGGATTGTTCTTTAACGTTTCCAGGAGATGATTGGTCCTAAAGTAGTAGCAATGCTCGTTCAAGTAGTGTGGTTAGTCTGTCAGTTCCTGTTGCAGAAGTGGTTACTCAAATACTGGTTGTAAGGCAGCCTCTCCACAGTGATTCTCCCTGAAGCAGCATAGCTTAACCCTTGTGCTGGTCTGGTCGTGTCTTGTTGCATGTGCCAACTTGCACTATCCTTGCATTTCTCTGGGAAAGCACTGCTACTAAAACTCTTGACAGGTTATTAACTGTCACAAAATAGTAGTGATCTCAAACTGTTCCTTAGTCATGTGCAAACCACGTTTATTTTATCCTGTTGGTTTCTTGAGCATCCTAATCTATATAATAAATGGATGTAAAATTTGTTTTTTATGTAGTTAGTGTACTGCATTTGACAAGTTTTCCATGTCTTTGTTGGAGGCAAAGTGACTTTTCTATGTCTGAACCTTTTTGTTATTTATATTTTTTTATAATTTGAGTATCATCAGTTTCTAAGCTTTCATCTGTTTCTGAAACCACAGGTAAAGTGGTGACCAAAGAGAAAATCAAGGAAGCCAAAGAAGTATATAGAGAGCATTTTCAAGATGATGTCTTCAATGAAAAGGGATGGAACTATATTCTGGAGGTAAAAATTTAAGAAAATAGTATGAGATCATCGTGAAGGATTTATGAATCAACTGTAGAATAAATAAAACAGTCTATCCTTTTAACCACGATAGTAAAGACTGGATAAATTTAGCTTTTTGTTTAGTGTGCAGGGAGTAGCAGCTGTCAAAGAATAATCATATAATTGTAATTCCTTAGAGAAAAGTAATTTTTATCCTTTCAGATGCCAAATACGGTTTTGCAGGTAATAAGGATTTATGGCTGCTGTCAGCCAGCTAGTCTAAGTGGGGGCTTGTTGGCAAATCTCCATGTATAATAGAGTGCTTAGTGGTTGCTTGCATCATTTACATTGCTTTCTGTAACTAATCATAACCATTTTTATTCTAATGCAGAAAGCATTACAACTTCTTGCATGTGGAAATAGTTCCAGAAAATACATGTTTTGTTCAATTGTTTCCTAAATTTTTCAGAGATAATTAAGGTAAACTTTATTATGAAATACAAGGCTTGAGCTCTTCTGATACACAAATCCTTCCAAATTAAGTCTTTCCACAATTATCCTCTTTTCCACTTGTCTAAAAAGGTGTCAGTCTTCAAGTAATTGCAAACATCTCTTCTGTGTAAAAGCAGCAGATTCAGACTAGTAGCATTCATCAGAGCTGTTCTAATCTCTGCAGTTTAATTAAATGCAAAGTTTCATTGTGGGTTCTAGTGAATGGGTATTTTTGGCATTTGAAAACACAATGTTTAGTTCTTTGTGTTTATTTTTTCTCTGGATACCCTGACTGTATGTATTTTATGGTGGCATCTGTCTATCAATATATGTGGATGGCATCTTGTAACCAGGGGGGACTATAAGGGGTCCAAGAGAAAAATTAATTTCTAAGAGGGAATTATGGGGAGGTTTGTAGAGGACTTGCATCCATTTGAAATAACTACAGATATTAATTCAATCCATATTTGTGTTTAAGCTACGTTATACATTGTGAACTGCTTTCATCTCAAGTAATCTTGATCCCTCTTTGGCTAAACTAAATTAATATGCTTTTAATGCTGCATGTCTGTCCACACTGAGTTTTAACATTGTTTAATTCTGTTTCAGTGCATGCTTTTGGCTTAGTCAAAAGAACCCTTCTTGCATACCCCTTGCATATTGTATTAATAAATTACTGTGAGCCTTTTTGAAGGCTTCATGTGCTTTTTTTAAACCAGAACAGACATCTCCAAGTCTAACAACTAAACTATATATGTGTGGTATATAAACACAGTTTGCTTCAGCATATCATGCTTTGGAAGAAACTTTTAAACTGTAGTGTAGAAAAGACTTCTGATGTGTTTGGGGCACTGGAGAACAGGTTTTGATGCTATTTATGAATCTGTGTAATTTCTCTGATGCAATTTTTGTTGCCTTTGAAGAATATCTCATGAGAAGCTTTCTGTCACAAATATTAATGTACTAAACACTTTTAAGTATTATCAGCTCAGCTTGCAAAACTCTTTCAGAAAGTTGTAATTACTCTTTTAGAGTTACTTTTTGCAGCTTACTCTTTTTCAAAAGACATACTCCACACAAAGAAAAGACTGAATTTGACAAAAGAATGACACATCAGGATTAGATTTCATGTTTAGTGAATAATTGAGATGATAAAATATTTTTAAAATAGATGTTAAATGGATCTTACTCTAATAAATTAACAAATCACACATCTATACCAAGCAAAACTAGAGACTTTTTTTGAAGACCTAGATAATAGCTAAACTTTTTTTAGCTTACTTCATGTGAAAGCACCAAAGAAAACTGAGTAGCAAATATTTCTTGTTCTGTAGATAGAACTTATGTATTTTAATAGAATATTTAAGTCTTCCTAACTCAAATTGCACAAGGAATACAACTGATAATCATCATTTGTTTTGGTAAAGAGAGTATTTTTTAGGTTACAGGATTTTCCTCCTTTTTTGATAAATGTGGATTTTTATTTTTTTTATTTGGGCTGGTGGGTGTGCAAACAAACCAAATTATTTTTAGGGTTGAAAGAAATGAAGAAGAAAGCTTTATCAATAAACTCACAGCCTGACTTTTATCCGTTGCAGTCAAATAGAGAGGTAGGTCCTAACCTTTCCTGTTGTTTAACAATATTACTGTTTCCGACACAGAAATACGATGGTCATCTTCCTATAGAAATAAAGGCTGTTCCAGAGGGCTCTGTAATTCCCAGAGGAAATGTTCTTTTCACAGTAGAAAACACAGATCCAGAGTGCTACTGGCTCACAAATTGGATTGAGGTCAGTTTTGGGAAGTTAATGAGGTTTTTTCGAAGTAAATATTAATGCTCTTAAATTAAAGGCTGAATCCCTTATTGGCTTAAGGGGAATGTCTGGCAGCTTTCATTTTCTGCCTTAAATATGCCTGAATTTTTTTTTTTTTTTAAGTGCTCTTACACAGATCTTGTTTCCTTACCTGGCAGGAGGTGGTAATAATTTTACAGGAAATTCACACCAGTATTTTTATGCACAAGGAAAGGAAGATGGGAGCAGTTGTGCATCTGTAGCTTGGGAGTGATAACTCCTGAGATGGTCAATACCTGGCCTACCTTATAAAAGTATTATAAAGGCTAATTACTTTAGCCCTAAAGCAAACGGTTGGAGGCATCGATACTTTCTGAATGGGGGATGAAAATAAAATAGACCTTTTTGTGCCCAATTAAATGCCAAGTGGGGATTCTTAAGTCCTAAGCAAACATACACCTAATAATCTGATGGGTTTTGTTTTAGACTATTCTTGTGCAGTCATGGTATCCAATCACAGTGGCAACAAACTCCAGAGAGCAGAAAAAGATTTTGGCTAAATATTTGCTAGAGACTTCTGGCAGCCTGGAAGGACTGGAATATAAACTGCATGACTTCGGCTACAGAGGAGTTTCTTCACAAGAGGTAATACTAGTTATCTAATAATTTGAGGAGTCTAATTGTTCTTAACAGATACACGCTACAATCCTTTATAGTTAACAATTTTGTCCCTGTTCAGCAGTGAACTTGTGACCGCATAGAGCACGGTGTTTGGACTTATTGTGGAGGGGGGAGATCCGGGGTGGGGGGTGAGTGCCTGAGCTGTGAGCACTAGACTGGGAGAGCTTTTTTCTGTATGGAAGCTTTTTCCTGTGTGAATGCCTGAAGAGGGTGTTGGTGAAACAGGAACTGAGAAGTTTTTGCTGTTACAAACTACTGCTAGGTGGTGACTGGATTTAGGCTTCTATATTTGGTGTAGCAACTGAAAGTTGCATCTTTTTCAGACTGCAGGAATAGGAGCTTCAGCTCATCTGGTGAACTTCAAAGGAACAGACACAGTAGCAGGAATTGCATTAATTAAAAAGTACTACGGTACAAAAGATCCAGTTCCAGGATATTCTGTTCCAGCTGCTGAACACAGGTAAGAGACTGGACTATTAAAGCTTTTTTAAAAAATAGCTTAACAAAATGTATTTTTTCTTATCCATCTTTGTATCCAGAAATATTAAGCTGTTTCACTTACATGATATAGTATTAGCCATGAGTGATCCGGCTGTTGAGGCTGAAGTTCAATACTGATGCTCCTGTATGTTCTAGGGGCGTAACAGTGGCATGGTTGTTCTTAACTATAAATGTGTTTTAAGTGTTTTTAACCTTCTTATCAGTGTCTCAGTAAATATGGATGATTCTTTTTAGAATGGACTTGAAGGCTTACAGGTAACAGTAGATATTGAAGATTGATGTTAATTTTAAACATAAAATCATAAACTGTGAAACCATATAAGTTGCAATTCTGGACTCTCCCAGATCATGCTTTCCCTCCAGAAGAGGCAGTTGCTCTAAAGTTTCCCACCAGCATAACTAATTCAGCCAGTGGTAAATCCTTGATCTCTCACTAAGAATTGTGAATGAGTTTTTAAGAGTAAGGAACTGGTCTCAAACAGGCGTATGAGATGAAGAGCTCTCATTCTTTTATATCCGAATCTTATACAAGGTCAGGAGTGAATGCAGATCCTTGAATTTCACTTGCATGTCTGCATACTGAAATGAGCAGAATATAAAGGAAGAAACAGTTGCTTTTTTTCTTACTGAATACAAAATCTAGCATTTTTAAATAATGAATGCTTTTACTTAAGATTGCAAGACAGATAATGGAAAGGCTTACATGACTAACCCTCCTAGGGTAGTGATCATCTTTGAAGGAACACTGCTTCACATAGCTTTCTGGACCACTGCTGTCGTGCTGTTCTAGAACTGCTTGATCAGTAGAAGTGACAAATTTTGTCTGAAATGTCTTCTCCTAGCTTAATACTACAGTTAGATCAAAAAATGATGGCCCAAGCAACTACAAAATTCTTTGTAATGAAAGCAAGAACATGGAGTCAGAGAGCAAGCATCTTTTGCACAGCATATTGAAGTGGTGGTATGAGAACAGACATAAACTCAGACATTTAACTGCCCTAGTTAAAGTTCACATTACCAAAGGCAGACTACAGTCACTCTTTTCAAGTTTACACAAAAAACAGTCTCATGCAAGAGACCTGAATTTTTCCAGAGTTGGAAACTGAAATTCCAGTATGAGGTGGTGGTGTAAGTGTGGTGCTTGCCTCTGGCATGTCACCAGGGCTGTTCCTCAGACTGCCCTGACCTCTTTGAAACAAATTTTGTCTTATCTCTCCACTACTCTGGGGCTTGTCCACACAGAAGTGTGGATGCCAGCGTTTTATGGTAAAAATTCGATGTCCGCTAGCTCTCACTGCACACCTGTGCTTTGTATGAGAACTTTTTTAGGTGTTCACGCACAAGTTACTGATGTCAGTTATGTCAGCTGGTCTGTGACAGCCATGTAGAGTCACTGCAGATCAACTGGCATTCAGTAACTTACCACCTCTCTTGGCAACTCTGTTTCATGTGCTTGCCTGTACCCTTGGTACAAGGGTAATGCCCTGAGGTTCCTCTAGAAGAACGTTTGAGTGAGAAAAATGGTTTTAAATTGCTATTAAAAGAGCAAATAAATTGTGTTTTCTTCTCGGATTTTTCTAACGTATGCTGCTAGTTCTCTGTGTTCCATTTTGAAGCCTGAAGTTGCCAGAGCAGATGTTCTGTTTTTGTATCTGTAGTTCCCTAACTGACTGAATCTCAGATTTGAAACAAACTCTCTCACAAATGTAAAATAAATAAATGCTTTTTAAAAAAATCACATTTATGTACACAAGAAGATTCATATGTCAAGTGTTTGTCTGAGTTCACAAAGATTAATCCAGGGTGTTGTTTATTTAGTATATAGTATATTTACTATCCAGCAACACAGCTGATAAGCACACAGTTTATGCTATCTTGCAATCATATTGCCTATTGTTATCTTGAACTGTTACTGGTAGGAAATACAGAATGTGTGATTTAACATATAAATGCTGCTCTAATGCGGATTTTTCAATTGACTTTACAGTACCATAACAGCTTGGGGGAAAGATCATGAAAAAGATGCTTTTGAACACATAGTGACACAGTTTTCGTCAGTGCCTGTATCTGTGGTTAGTGACAGCTACGACATTTACAATGCTTGTGAAAAAATATGGGGTGATGACTTAAGGCATATAATTGAAGCCCGAAGTCCAGAGGCACCACTTATTATTAGACCAGATTCTGGGAATCCTCTTGACACTGTTTTAAAGGTAATACTTTCTTGAAGTCATTTGTATACAGGATTGCGAAGGGCAATTGTTTGTTTTGTAATGACTGGTTAACAAACATAGGAAAGATAATGCTGTAACTTGATATGCACAGTATATAGTTGATTCTGGATAACTTGGACCTATGAACAATGTAAATATTTACCTCATCTCAATATAGATATGGAAACTCTTTTGCAGTGTGAATAGTTTAATCTTTTCCATCAAACCCGTTCTTGCATACTATTCTTGAAGCTTTTACGACAATTACCAGTTTTGCTGGTCTGATGATGCTGGAACGATTCTATAAAGAATCACTTAATAACAAATGGGAAACACCTTGAGTATTAATAAATGCTAGGCAAATAAGATTTCTTGCCACCAAGTTTAGGTATCTTGGTGTTCTGTGTTAATGTAATTCACTTATTTTATACTACTGTCATGGTTTAACCCCAGCTGATAACTCAGCACCACACAGCCGCTCAGTCACTTCTCCCCTCCCCAGTGAGATGGGGAAGAGAATGGAAAAAAACCTCATGGGTTGAGACAAAGACAGTTTAATAGGATAACAAAGGAAGAGGATCACAATAATAATAATGATGATTATTATTATATATAAAAAAAAAGTGATGCACAAATGCAATTGCTCACCACCTGTGGGGGAAAAAAAACCAACCTGACATCCAGTCTGTTTCCAAGCAGCGATCCCACCTCCTGGCTAGCCTCCCAGTTATATATGGAGCATGATGTTACATGGTCAGGAATATCCCTTTTGCCAGTCTGGGTCAGCTGTCCTGGCTGTGCTCTCCCAGCTTCACTTGGTTAGGGTGTGAGAAGCTGAAAATTCCTTGATTTAGTGTAGACACTACAACTGCCTGACAACATCTGAAAACACCAGTGTGTCACCAACATTAGTCTCAGACTAAATCCAAAGCACAGCACTATACCAGCTACTAGAAAGAAAATTAACTTTATCCTAGCTGAAACCAGGACAGCTACAAATACAAGTTTAGCACTCTTTTTTCCTGTTGTAAGATGTGCATTTAAGTCAGTGGCACATGACCTCCAAGTTGAAAAATGTTTCTTGCCTTGAAGCTCTTTAGAGATCATGATTGTTGTAGTTCTATAATAAAATCTGTTGATACCTCTGAATTTGAGTAGCTGTCAGCACTGTTTTATTAAAGTAGGGGAGACTTTAGTTATGTTAGTACTCTATCAAATTAGATCTATACAACTCTAACACTCGTGTGTCCCCCTCGTCGTCGTCCCCCGCCCCGCGACAAGTGACATATCACAAATAGGAATGTCGAATAATCTTTATCAGAGCTGATAAGTCAAACTCCTAACTGCAGTGTTTCATTTTAATTATTGGTTGGCTAACAAAATCACAGAAAACTGAAAGCCTCATCCACCATCTTAAGGGAAGTCAAAAGAAGAGCAAAATCTTCCGTTGACGTATTTAATAGCAAAACCTCACAGCAACCACAGAGAGAAAGGAGGGAAGCATGATTCTTATTAGCTCTCAGGTACAAGTTCATAAAGGCCATATGGTCTGTGACTGCTTTAACCTAATAGCTTCCACCACAGTGGCTGGTATGCTTTTTGTTTGTGTGCCTATGTGGATAGATTTAGAGAGGATATGTGGGTGTATTTATGGATTTTTTTTCTTTTTTTTTTGAGAGCTTGACTTATAGTGAAAATTGTGTTTTGTTGTTGGAATGACAGGTATTTATTTTTATTTTGAGCTGTGTCCCTTCTCTTTTCAAATAGGTTTTGGAGATCTTAGGGAAGAAGTTTCCCATTACAGAAAACTCAAAAGGCTACAAGTTGCTGCCACCCTATCTCAGAGTTATTCAAGGGGATGGTGTGGATATCAACACATTGCAAGAGGTAGGAGATCCTGTTCATGTGTCAGGGTGATACTGCCAATGTTGATATTTAATCTGGACTCTGTTATGACTAGTCAGATGTTGCAGCTTCTCTGCGGACCCCACCCTGCCCTTCATTCCAGACACTAATAGGGATATCCTAATCCGTGAAACAAATTCATTAAAACTCCACAGGGAATTATTAAAATGCATAAAAAACCCAAAAGGCATTTCCTAATCCCCCTGTCGTAACTTTTCTCCCACTGTCTCTCCTTTTGTTTGCTTTCATCCTGCTTGTCAAGTATAATTCAGATCAAAATCTGGCAGTGTTTGGTCCTTTCACTGATATCTAAAGCACACTGCATGATTGCTGTGCTATAGCAATAGTAGTAATTAACTGGCTTGGCTCATTAGTTACATACCATCTGAAGTGTGCTTGAACTCAGATTTTGAAGGTGTGGGTTTTGAAGGAGACCTTTTAAAAACAAGGGTAAGGGAGGAGAGTTCATTGTTTGGCAGCTACTGGAATAAGGATTGTTGATTCTATATAACAGATTAGACTGTAGTGTGAGTCAAAAGTGCAATTTCATCAGGACAAAAATTGGTTATTTAGTAGATACTACATGCTTGAAACTAGTTATAAATTCACCACTATTGACTAGATGGAGATACTAGGTAATAGAATGTGGTTACAAAGGTACAGACTGCAGTCTGTTGACAGATGACAAAGGCCATCTAAAAGGAGAAGAACTTCATCAGGTTTGTCCTGGAGGATCATTCATTGTCAGCCGTGTTACAGTTCAAAAACAGAAATAAGCTGGATAAATTTAAGACAATTTTAGTTGATTTTATTGAGGCTTGTCTTAGCTTTCTAGATCAATACATTCTTACATTCTTAATGAAGTTGGCTGTTGCTGCTCCTCAAAACTAGGAGTAAGAGAGACATCAGGGTTGCTTTTTTTTTTTTTTTTTTTAGCTAGTATGAAACTATCTGCATATCTAATATGGGCACACAATATGAACCTCAACCACAGAACTTAAATTTGTTGCTCAGATCCTTAGAGGGTGGTTAATATTGAGATTGTTACCTGATATGCCAACTGTAGAGCAGTCACCACACTACAGTTTTGGTCTGCCTCCAATAGCCTTTAAAGCAAATTTTACTTTACTTTATTCTTTGATCCCTTGTGGCTTTCTGAGAATATAAAACTGTGCTAATATTCTTAACAGAACACAAGCATGAGAGGTTAATAGCTGTAAAGAAAGTCTTATCATTTAGATACTAGGGCAAGAGACTCCTTTGTTAGGCGAAGTATGTTGTGGCTGAGATTTTCATGATTCATGACAGGAGAGAAACTGGACTATTAATTCTTTCTTGTAAGGAACTCAAAGGTTGCTTTCTGTAAGTTAGACTGGACAAAATTCAAGGATGCTCATATAGCATCAATTGTAATCAAAATATTAAGACTAGTATTTAAAATATTTACAATAGAGGAAAAAATGCACTGCTCTCCAAGTTCTAAACAGAGCAGGAAAATAATTCCAGCAGCTAATGGGAGAGGATAAGAAGCAGAGGGAGCAATGCTTTGTTCAGATGATCTGCCTGTTTACATATTTTCCTCATCAAACAGTAACTGATTGAGGAAAAGTCTACCTGTAACATGTAGTAGAAGATGGTTGAAGATCCAGTTCCACAAGACTTACAGAGCAGATGTAACTTGCCACTTTCAAGCAGCCACCACCTTATCTCTTCCAGACTTTGTGATCTTGCTGCACACCTCATGTCAGCTTTGGTCATTGAACCGCTGGTCATTAAACTAATTTAGCCCACACATGTAGCAGCAAACTAACTCAGCCAAAAGTAATCAATTTTGTGGCTTAGCGAATTAAATTAGCCCAAAAAAAAGGGGCCAGTACTCACCAGCACAGTACAGGATTAAAAATAAACCACTGTTTTGAGCTGGGAGAAGCATGCAGGAAGGAAAGAGACACTTCTCATTTGACATCAGCAAGTTATGTTGGAGCAAAAGGACCATGATTGTGCAGCCTAATTTTACTCATATTTAAATTTCATGGATCTTGCTCCTCTTAAATCAG
Source organism: Aramus guarauna (assembly GCA_013400195.1). NCBI lineage: Eukaryota > Metazoa > Chordata > Aves > Gruiformes > Aramidae > Aramus > Aramus guarauna. The sequence goes on from VXBL01002966.1 coordinate 94,070, forward strand.
CAAAACTAAGGTTACGGTGCTGACTTTTGGAAAACTGCGTAATAGTTTGCCATTTAAAATAAAAATACCAAAACAAAAACAACAACAAAAAACTCCAAAACAAAAAACCCACCCCAAAATCAACCCAACCCTGAAGTACAGTTCATCCTTTTCAAAAAGGAGTTTACATGAACAAATATGAATGTATTGTTGTGTCCATCTTCCCCCCCTCTTATAGCCTATGCAAGTAATTATTCTAATTACTCCATATCAGCCTTAGATTCTAGGCATGATTTATTGTTACGGATCAGGTGAAAGGTAATGGCTACAAAAGGAAAGTCTAGAATGAGTGATGAAGGATCAGTCTCATTTAACTATCCGAACTAGTTGAACAACAATATAGAAAACAACTCAGAGTATAAACTGGATTTTAAAATTCTTTGTTTTAATAGGGGGTGCTGGTAGAACAGGTAAGGAACCTTTTCTGACTTTTTTTCTTTCACTTTTTTTAAAATCATTCCAATCTGCTAACTCCACAATATACTACACTTTCAAAGGATTTTCTTTGAACATTCAATTTCCAGATATCTTTGAGTTTTATACAAAGAAAATCCTCTAATCTGGAGTCACAGTTGATATATTAATCATGCTCATAATGGTCAGAGGAAGCTGGTCAAAACCTTGACACCTGAACTGTTCTCCCTGTATAGGTTTGAAAGTGTGAGACAAGAAATTCTCTGTCTTGTTTTCCTTTGTGAGAAGCTTCAGTTGTTTCAGATCTCCCCCTCTTCTTCTTCCCTATTATTGCTGTTGTTTGCCATCTTCCCTATAACCAAGGAAACTGTTATCGGGGTTGCTGGTAGAGACAGAGCTGTCTTTCACCTTAGTCTCAGTTTCCCTTCCCTTCCACTCCTCACCAGCCAAAGATCAGTCTGAGTAAGGAAATCCCTTGCAAAAGAGTGGAAAGGTGGAAGCTAGTTCTTTACCAAAGGTGAGTGAGGAGTTGTGCCTGTGGCACAAGATGAACAAATCATCTGTAAATGAGAGCAGGAACACCAGCTGAAAGGAGGGTCACATTTCTTCTCACCCAGGCAAGAAGGTTAAGCGGCCATGGCCCAGCTATGCTCTACTTGCACTAGCATCTGTTAACCTACAAGCATCAGCGAACATGAAGTCTAAGCATCATGTACCCCAGTAGGATTTTGTTTGTGCTACATCTTTCAGGCATGTTCAAGCAAGTTCAATGTCACACTCGATCTATAAAACTGGATAAGGAAAGGAGTGTAGAATACGTTGGCTCAGGCTTGGCCAACAGTTCACATGGCTTCAGGCTCGGTCAGCATCTGGACAGAACTTTGATCAGAGTCCAGGTGGAGTTTAGCTACATTTACTTTTTCAAAAGACAGTGTAGGTAAGCAGGGTCTGTATCCAGGCCCAGTCAAGTCTGGTTTCTTATGGTACTATTGGCCTTATGCTTAAGGAGAGGGTATACAAAAATCCCTTTTCTTACCCTTCCTCTGTCATCCTCGGTTACTTCTGAGATGCACAAGGAAGAATTTAATTAATTTCTATCCTGGGTACCCCTTTCAACTGCTTCCAGGAGAACCTAATCACCTGAAAATACAGATTCCTTCTGTGCATGGTCACTGTCTGAAAGGCTATGATGACTACTGCTAAAATCCACAGGATTGTCACATATCAAAGGGGCATTTTGTTCAGGATACAAAGCTTCTAAAGGGTTCCCTTAAGTGAAAGTCGTAGTGGTAGTGCATGAGATTTGTTTCGCTTAGCCTCTTGGCAGAGGCTGAATAAGCTGGTACCATTAGAATGATGGAAACTCACGGGGGAAATCTCTGCTAAAAATGTAGTGGGAAGGTGTTCAGAGCATGCCCTCAAACGGTTATGGCTCTGCAGTCTGCCTCTCCACTTGGCTGGCCTCTGTCAGGTAGTCGGACTTTGAGAGTATCTGTGAAGAGACGGTCCACACGTGACTAAATGGATAAACAAAATACTAGTATACTCTTTTATTTACATTAGCTACCCATTTTTCCACTGTCTGAAATTGGGTCTCTTTTTCTTTTTTTCTTATGAAACTTTACTTTTGCCTTATCTGTCCCTTAAAAAAAAGTGGCTTGACATCAGCAGCTCCTGAAACAGCCCTGTTCAGTGTTACTCTGGCATTTCCTTTTGATGCAGAAGGCTGAGACTGCACAAAAGATTACCAGATTTCTGACAATGTTGATTTTTGCAACTCTGCACTGTTCCCCATAGATGAAGTCCTTCCATTCTGCTTCTCACATTCCTGTTTTCCCACTGGATGGGGTTTTGCTCTTTCCCCCACTCTGAAGTTTTCTCACCCACTTCTGTTAGCAAAATGTTTAGAAGATAGGAGTTGAGGCACACTCTTATTGTGGCTATAACCATCGTGTCATGGGGGTAGCAGGTCACGGAAACAAATCTTGGCCATTTATGAGCATGACTAAACTAGCACCCATTATTTACTCCAGGCCAGAGGATGTCACGTTTGTCTGCGTAGAATGAGGGTGGGAGTGAAATTGTATAGTAAGCTTTAACTTGACTGTTGATAGCTGTGCAGGTCACATTGATCTGTATCTGTCCGAGAAGGTGGCAAAGCAAACTTTTGGAGCAGCTTTACTTCCATTTCCCATCTTTGAAATTGCTAACCTAATTCTAGACAATGTGATTTTCAGGACAAGCGCTCTGTTGAAGTCATTGGTCAAAGTGGGTAATAACTTTCTGGAGTTGATGAGCAAGATGACTGCTTTGTTTTAGGGTACATGCTGTGCTTTGAGGTCTTCCCGTAATTCTGAGAAAATGGAAGGCTCCGAAATATTCCTATAAAGTCTTTTATTTTCTTTAGAGCTCTGATTTGTCTGGACACAGCATTACTGTGCTACCTTAGTTTGGGAAGTATTTATGCCAGCATGGCAACAGTTTTACAGTAACAACTTTCTATAATTGTGCCCTGCTGGAATCACAAATAAAAATGCAAACAGTGTAGCAAGTATTGACAGAATTGTTACATGTATCTCCTGGAAACTGAATGTTAGTTGGTTTAATTGTCTGTAAAAGCATCTTGTTTAAGTAGCATAACATTTTTATGGGAAAATGGCATGGCCTAAAAGTATGCTCCATCATAATTTTCTTTTTCTTATTAGATTGTGGAGGGAATGAAGAAGAATAAATGGAGTATTGAGAATATTGCCTTTGGATCTGGTGGAGCTTTGTTGCAGAAACTAACCAGAGATCTCTTAAACTGTTCCTTCAAATGTAGTTATGTGGTGACCAACGGTCTCGGGGTATGTCTTTGTACTACTTCTACCTTTAAGTTTTCAATAGAGGCCTCCCTGCTTGAAAAACTGTGACATTTCCTGTTATGTTACCACCATCTGCATTAGGTATGCAAGCCCCCGCAAAACCCCTTTCTTTTAAAAAATTACTGTTTTCATTTTAGGTAAATGTCTTCAAGGATCCGGTTGCCGATCCAAACAAAAGGTCAAAGAAAGGACGGCTGTCATTGCATAGGACACCGGCTGGAGATTATGTGACACTTGAAGAAGGCAAGGGAGACCTTGAAGAGTATGGACAGGTATGAATTTCCAAAATATATTACATCACTCTTCATGCAAAATAGACTGAGAAAAAAGCAGATTATAACTTAATTTGAGAATTTATTTTTTTTATTGTCTTTTTGTGCATCTCCCACCTTATTACCTCAGAAGTGTCTGCAGTGCCAAATTCAGTAATAGCAGAACGGTAGAATGCCAGTAGAATGTTCAGGTTTTACAATTAGAGATCTTTCTCTTTTTGTTTGTCTTCAGAAAGAAGAGAACATTGCTATTTTCTCCCAAAATTAATGTCTCAATGTTGCAGAATATATGCTAGCCAAGTAGCTTTGGGTGGGCTGTATTGCACAATTTGAGTAGTGACCTGAGTTGGAGGTGGGAGAGGGACAGTTGGAACTAAAATTTGTTTCTGCTTCCCCACTGAGATTTTTAAACAATTCCTTCAGGTGTTAATGCTCTGTACATGGAGTAGTTGCCCAGTTTTCAAAGATGTAAATTTAAACCAGAAATTCAGTTTCCCTGTTAATTCTTTACAATTGCAAAATGAAATGCTATTTCAGTAAAACAAGCACAAACTTTATGCCAGTTTCAGGCTTTCAGTTTGATCTCTCTTATGTTTTCAGTGTGCAAGCAATAAAATGTTTAACTGCATGTTGAGTCTCTTCCTGAATTAAGAGGATTGAAAATAAGTTACTGAATTGTGCTTCAGCCTTTAAAAGCTGGAAGTTTCTTGAGTTGTCTGGTATACAGAAGCACATGTCTGTGCTACTAGGCAGAAGGGTACTACTAAGCATACTGTTTTATGCAAAAATAAGCATAAAACTGAGGTTCCTTGAAGTTTCAAGATGGAAAACAAACCGAGTTACATACACTGTAGATAATGTGTGCTGGATTCAAAGATCTGAGGAAAAAAGGCTTCCAAAGTTATGTATACACATATGCACGTATATATGTTTGTGATGCACATTCTTACATACACATATGTAAAGAGAGGGAGTTAATGGTGAGAAATCTCTTCAAAACAAATCACAAGACTTTGGGTCTGAAATTAGGCAATAAATAGTTCCTTCATCTTTGACAGGTACAGTAATTCACAAAGAAATTTTCTGTCCTGGGATATTCAAGAGGGTTATTTGTGTTGGTGCAGGTTCTGGGGCTCCCTGGGAAACAACAGGGAAATGTGTGTTTTCATGGGCCCGTTTCCTTAAAGCCACGGATCTTTGCAATAGGTCATCAAGTGTAGCGACTGCTCAACGTTGCTTTTGTTCTAACTCTTCTGTACAGAGCTGTGCTTCTTGCTCTTTCAGTGTGCTGTTTGCAAGCGCTTCTTGGTACACTGTTTTACAGAATATATGTGCAAAGGGGACTGCAAAGAAAGATTTTATTATTTTTTTATTACTTTTTTTTTCCCTGTAGTTGCTCAAGGGGATTTTGTTTAAACCTCTGCAATTGAATTGTATTTAATTGGTTGAGTGCCTCCTTTCTTACTAGCTGCTCTAGCAGGGTATATTTAGTGTATGTGGTTTTGATGTTGGCCAGATGTGGACAACTCACTTCAGGGACTATTTGGCACAACGCTTCTGTCTGTGCACCGGGTGGCCTAAAGCCTGTCTTCTGCCTAACCATTAGTGAAAGGCGTTGGAAGAAGCTGTGCAAAGATTTAGTATCTTGACAGTCTAAAGCTCTAGTCTTACCAGACTTGATTTGGGCACTCGCTGTTGAGTTTGTGTAACCTATTTGTTTGTTTGCTAAAACTGTGGTGTTTCTTGCAGGATCTTCTTCACACCGTATTTAAGAATGGAAAGGTAACGAAGTCATATTCATTTGATGAAGTAAGACAAAATGCCAGGCTGAAGAACAGTGAACTAGAAATGGCGTCTCACTAAGTTTCATTCCACGTCCGTGTATGCGTGTGTGTAACAAGTACGTACTGCATAGCTACTGGGTTTGTTGTACAGATTTGTGTGTTTGTGTTTTATGACATTGTAGCCAAATTATTTGTTGGTTTATGGACATACTGCCCTATCTTTTGCCAGTCTTTAGAAAGATGAAATCAGGACATGGTACTAACATTGTAAAACATATTTAATGCTAAAGTGTGCTTTTTAGGGCCCTTTGCCAGTAGTGATTCAATCTGGTATTGATCTTTTCACAAATGAGACAGAGCTGAGAAACTTTTTTATATATAACAGAATATCACAAAATGGATTTACATAAAATTATCATGATTGCTTTATGTTTATATTTAACTTGTATTTTTGTACAAACAAGATTGTGTAAAATATATTTAAAGTTTCAATAATTAAGTCTTTCCAACTTTTCATGATTTTTATGAGCACAGACTTTCAAGAAAATATTTGGAGGGGGGGGAATCCATTGCCTTTTGTCCATTAATCAGCAAATAAAACACGGCCTTAAAGTTTGTTGTGGCATTGTACCATTTGACGACTACATCAGGACTCGTATCTCCTTAAGATCCCATAGAATTGCTGACCTCACCGTTTCTTGTAGTTGTCTGTTTTAGTAAATCTACATTAAAGAAAATTACTGTTCTTACTAGAAGGTTTGGGTACTACAGACCTTGCTGGCACGGTAAGGTATGTAAATGAAATGCCAAATTTGAAAGGATTCTCTACTGCAACTTAACTTGCCAAGTCTATCCTACTTGGCATATGCACCTCAATATTTTAAGAGTAAAGTTTTTAAGAGATCTCCTCTTCCACTATAGAATATATGTGTAAAATACTGAAATATGGAAGCGGTGTATTTTAAAGTAATTACACTTCTGGGTTTATTTTTCATATACTGTAAGTGACATGACTTTAAGCAAAATACTGGACTGGGTAGTGCACTTTTTTACTTTTTTGTATTTTTTTCATTGATTTGCCTTTTGTCAGACTGGATGTTAAATTGTAAAAATGTTTAACTATTTTTGTTAACAACTTTAATAAAACTTTATGCTAGCCAAACTCCTACATGAATGGCAGACCTGTTTCCCCTTCTCGCCCCGTCTCATTGGGGTAAGGAGGGGCTTTTCTTTTGCAGAGGGTAACTGTAACACAATATGTTTGAGAGAGACTTTTGAACTGTTCACACTTGATTGTATTTGCTCTCTGCATATGCTTGATTTGAATATCTGCTGGAAAACAAAACTGTAGAGGATTTTATTTGAGAAGCTATGCAGTAACCTCGGAAATGTTTGATAGTACTGTAGGATGGCTCTCACGAGAAAAGTACCTCCCTTAACAAAACAACAGCAAAAGCAAACGGCTCCTGTGCTATGCTGGTGATCAGCTGTCAGCCCATGGCTTAATATACTGATGTAGTTTATGCTTCTAATTACTAAATGTTGTTACAGAAAAATATTAATGGTCCTCTAAAGTAATTTAAGCCTACAAAATTTTATAAAACATGCTTTTAAAGGAAGATTGAAAAGCCATACGTCATTGTTCTTATTCTTTCACCAAAAAGGACCACATCAAAGCACCCATAATATTTCCAGGGTTTGTGGTTAAGACGTTTATACCCAGTCTCAATAGTTCTTGTTAAGAAAAACTTGTTTTCCACTTGTAGTGTATGTAATTATACATTTAAGTGATGTATTGTTTCCAAAATAGTGCTTTAGTAAGACTCCAAATGCTGACCTTTCACACTGAGGAACTGCCTTCCCTTTGCTATTAATAATATTGTTTGTATTTGGCCAGGAAAGATTTTAAATCTGGACCTAGGATCAGTAGCAGGTAAATAGTGCAGAGCCTATTTCACTCCTCCATGTGTGTACTAGGGAATTTTCTGTATGGTTTAAAAAACAATAAAGTAAATGCTGCTTTCATTCTGTACCAATAAAAATTTTGATAACTATTGACTACCCATAACTGATATTTTTGTACTTGAGAACTGAGGATATACTGTGGAAGCACTGTTTTCTTGTGTACCGTGAAATACATTAGTAATTGTTCAGTATTGTCTAAAACTTTTAGCTTATTAGTAGGAGACTTGAAGCAAATTGTCTACTTGTGCATGTCACTTTCAGAAAGCTGTCATGTCACTCTTTAATAAATGTTAATATCTTTAAGGGAGGGGGGAGAACAAGAAAAACACCTGGTGCTATTCAGACCTGAATACATGTCTCTGGCAGTTGGACATTCTGGGCATCAAGGAGTTGACAAATTGCAGCAGTGCTTGAACCATACAATATCCTAATTCTTCCACATGAAAGCAAACAGCATGTTTAGTGTTTGCTTTAAATTACTAGATTTGTAGTCATTGATATATTTTAATTATCCCCATTTCATAATATAATACAGTATTTGTATTTAAAAATAGGAATTTGGAGGCTTGTGTTAATACTTTTATTTGTAACCATATTTAGCATAGGAAATTGATTTTATAAGACTCTTTTTCTTGAGCTGCATGATTATGAAAAGATGCTTTTTTTGGTACTTAGAAAGATCTGAGGAAAGAACAGAAGAGTACTTAACTGTTTGGTTTGCCAAAATCAAAACAAAGCTTAAACAGGTTTTTCTTATAGGTTTTTACAGTCCTTCTTAACCTGTTTAGTGAAGAATAAGTATTCCTCACTTAAGTCCTCTGTTAAAGTAATTTTAATGTACTTGGCATCAAATACCAGTATGTAATACACATGGAAATAAAGTTTAGTTCTGGCAGTGAAAATAATAGCCATCTGACTGTGTCTTAAAGTTGTGATGTTGGGCATCAGATTTCATTCCTGTGCTCTGCGTTGCCAAACAGACCGGAGCGTAGCTGTGCTGTCATTACAGTCCTCTGGAGGAGAGCTGCTCAGTTGGCTTTCATGCAGCTTGTGGTTCAGTGATTGAATTTACAGACAGGTTGGTTCTAGAGAAGAGAAGGGAAACTGGGCTAGTTTTGCCCTTTTTTGGTTTGGGTTTTGTTTTGGGTTTTTTTGGTCTTTTTTTTTGGCCATGAGCACATCTGTGCTTCAGCATCTTGCCTGTTTGTGCTTAAAAATGAAGCACTTGTAACTGAATTTTATATGAGGAATTATCCTCTATTCATATTTCACATAATCCTTTTCCAAACAAAGATTCATTATTTAAGTTTTATTTCTAAAGCCACTAAAAATCCTTGTTTAAAAGCAAATTAACTAAAGATGTTGCAGCCTTCAGTTCACTTCAGTATGCGTCAAAAAATGTCAGCTTTTCAACAGATACTACGCCTCATGTTCCTTTGGACAGGATTTTCATAACTAGAAGTTACACTTTTAACTCCTACATAACTTTAAATTGCAGAAGGTCCCTTACAAACACAGATGCTGTTAGTATGGGTGTATAAGGCACCTAGTGTAAAGATTATTTATGGTTGTTATCGCTGGTCCCTTCAGGTCATACTGTAGCCTCAATAATGCCCTTTTGGCACTTGAATGTAAAGTCTCTGTTACGTTATGTTTACAGAGAGTATGTATGGCTAAGCAGTAGGCAGGCCTCTTCCGTGCTGGTAAAACCATCTAGCTGCAACACTCCAGCTTTTCTCACCCAAGTCAGCCTTTGTGTAAGTTAAAGTGATTATTAACGGTGGATGTGCAGTGGTAGGCTCCCAGGGCATCATGCAAAGCAGTCTGCAGGGAAATTCTGGCCTCAGACCACGCAGGGGAAGGCAGGGGACTCAACAAATGTGTCTCTTCCTATGTCCTCCAATTCTATTGTAATAAATAAAATAGTATGTGTGCCGAGCTGCTCAAGGCAGGAACTATGAGGATGCATTTGAGCAATGGTAGTGACATCTCTACCTGGTAGTGTGTGTTTTTGTTTGTCCAGGAGAGCCCCATCGGGGTGCACACCTCAGAAATTTGTAAATGCCTGAGTGAAAGATGGTCCTTGTGTCTTAAACCTGGTGGAGAGAGGCACCTTATGTGGAGTGCTGTGTGTCTTCTAAATAGCCTCATGATTACAAGTAAGGAAATACTGAGATTAAAGGTACCCTGTAAAGTCATGCTTACTGAAATCAGTCCTTAACCATGGGTGTTATGTTCATTTTTTCCCTGTGTTACTAGTAGTAGTGAAGCTCAGCTGACCTTGTTCATGATTTTAAAACATCCTTCACAGTTACCTGAAGGTGTTTGGTTTTCATTCATGGTAAAGTCATGAAAAGCACTTGGCAACAGAGCATTTCCAAAAAGTATTTTCCTGTGTCATGGTATTTTGTTGAAAGGTACCCTGATTTCTGCTGTAACACAATCCAGAGCAATTCAAAGGATACGGGAGTGAAGTCAGCCAGATTCTTCTCAAGTAACGTATTTTGTTTCATGTCATTTCCTTACTAATCTTCATCTGAGTACTCCTAACTGCTTTTTGAATAGAATTTCCAGAATTTTCAATTTATGGTGAGGTTTCCTGGAATCAGAATTGTAATCCTCTCCGGTTCCTGGCTGGAGCAGAGAGGTCTCTTAAGGACGGATAGGGAGTCATCATGCCTCCAGCAACATTTTTACTTCCCTCTTATACAACTCTTCTGAGTAGAAGGGAAAGTTTATTGTTTGTTTACCTTTGAGAAAGAAAAAAAAAATTAGGTTGTATAATTCCTTTTTTTTCCAGCATTTCAGATTATATCTAAATCAATTCAAGCTGTTTCTAGATCACTAGATAGATTTACACCACCATACTCTAATTTATTGGTATTTGTAACTTTATATTTTCTTATGTTTCACTCATTAATATTGGTTTATGAGATCTGAAGATCCAATTCTTGGTGGTTGTTCCTATGCTTGTGTCAAGTAAACTTTTTGTATATAGTCAGGTTAACTATAAATTATTGAAAATGGCTTCCAAATTTTCTATAATGACTGTATTTAAGAAATTTGAGTGGGTAATTAAAGAATGCCTGGAAGGATCTGAGGGATGGACATTTTCACTTCTATGTCACTAGTTTAGGTTATTAATGTAGCTGTTTAAAGCTTTCACGTCAGCTCTTTTGTGTGAAAGTTGATGAGGAAACTTTATTTCATAAAGACTAAGTATTCATAGCACCAAAAGAGTAATAAAAGTAATACACGCATGTCAGGTGAACTGTGTGGACTCTAAACTGTGCATCTTCTAAGGAAAGTGAAGAACATCAGTCTCAAACTTCCTTCCCTTTCCCACAAAAGGGAGAAGAAGAAAGCTGTTTTCTCAGAGCATTTGGGATGCGGTTTCCTCAGCTTTTGGACTGTAAAGAACAAAGCTCTTCCCTTTCAAAGGAAGTTTTCCCTATTCCAGAAGGTGCTACTCTATTTTAAGCATAAGGAATTGCAGCTCGTTGTTGAATGTCTCAGAAGGATGACATACCCCAGCAATTTAGGAGGATAATCTCTGGACGAAATGGCTTTGGGTAGCGATACGTCTGTAAGTCACAGAAAGGTCAGAGCATGACAACTAATCTCCCTCTGGTGAGGGTGCTTCCCTGTGATTTCTGTCTCAGCTGAGCAGGTTCCAAGTCTATCCTATAATCTGCTGTGAAAACATTGGGGCCGTTCAAGTGAAACAGAGTGGTGCTGTGTCCCTGTGATAACAAAGCAGTGGTCTGTTAATGTGCCCCAGCCTAACCTTAATCCATTTTTCAAGGCTCGTAGCTACTTGTTAAGCCAAATGCCAGTGACAAACTTCATTAAAGCTCCTGTTCTTCCCACACACTGTGGGTTTTGCAGCCTCACCTCCACCACTTGCTTGAAGACCATTATTTGCTTTTATTGCAGCTCTAAATCTCCAGAAGATAAAAAGGAAGATTTCACCTCTGCACAAGGTTTTGCAATCTTTACACCTTTGGACAAAAGCAAATAGCTTCACACGGTAAAACCAAAAGAGAAAGCTGTCCCTTTGCTGCCTTTCATGTCCTGAGTTGTGACCATGGAAAGATTAATAGACACATGAGAGTCTGGCAAACTCAGAGAATTTGTTCTCTTAAAAATTGTTTCCTTATAAATGCCATCTACTGAACCATATGCTTATAGCTTTATAGTAATTAATAAAACACAGCTGAATACTCAAAAACTTCAGTGTGGTTTCTGCAGGTGTTTCTTGATTCACCAGGCTTGGCCAGATTCCACGTGGTTTACAGACAGTTAATCCCATCAGACAGAGAGGCTGCACGGGCACGTAGCATAGCAGGACAAGGAACTCAAGTATGTATGATTCTGTGATACAGAGACTACAATGCTGTGTCCTTGTGTCTGCTGAGGAAGTCCAATGCTATATGAAATAACCCATCCTGCTGCCATCCTGAATCCTGGAATAAAAAAAAACAGCCATTTTTGGTAGGTTTGGCTTTGCTTGTAGCTGTGGAGACTATTCCCATGGCTGTTTTGTTGTAAGAAAGCATCTGTGTGTTCTATCCCTGGTCTGTCTTTTACAGCCCATATTTAGTTTAGGTGAGATGTGGACAGAGGTTCATTAGTTTCTTCCGTGTTACAGCAGAGTCCTCTCCAAATGTGTTTTGAGACAAGAACCCATATGGTTATTGAATATGTGGTGTGGTGTAAACCAGCATGAGAACAGGGAGTGACTGTGATATTATTGTAAATAATAATTCCTTCCCAAGTCAACTGATTAGACACAAATGCTGTCACTGAGATGGTTGTTACAACACTGCAGCAAAGGTGAGGGTATTGGGACGTGTGTTGGGTAAGGCTGCCTCTGGTTCTCTTCCAACTGACTTTATCCACTACCCTCTTAAAACACATGGAATTTGGAAAGCACCACTCTCACCAAGCAGCCATGTGTAATTTTTCCTACAATGAGGTAAAGCTCTGTATTACAGTCTGTTCTTTCCTAATGTTTGAATTGCCTGCCTTGGGTGGGTTGGTCGGTTTGTTTGGGTTTAGTGGTATTGCCCTTTGTACTGACATTTTTATGAAGCTATTTTTTTTTCACGCCAGGATTTTGCATTTAAGTGGTAGAAGACAAATCATATCACTTCATGTGTGAGGTTAGGATTATTTTTTTCCTGTACACATCAGTTTATGCTGAACTTCATCTCCCATTTTAATTTGCAGTCACTGTGTTTCATAAAGTCCTTTTGCAATTCTTCACAATCAGCTCCCATCTTTATTACTCTGAGTAACTCAGCACCTCCAGCAAACTCACCTACTTACTCTTCCATCTCTGGGTTGTTTAATAACATGTCGAACAGCATGAGTTCTAGCACAGAGCACTAAGTGGAGTTCCACACTCTGTGATAGCTGAGTATTTTTCCTACTCTCTTTTCTATCCTTTGATCAGTGTTGCATCCATGTGAGGACCTCCTCTCATGTCTCAAAACTTCTTAGCTTCCTTCAAGACTTGATTAGAAACCTTGTTGAATGCCTTTTTGAAATTAAAGTAGGTTACATCAAAAGGGTCTCCCTTATCCACACATCCATTGACTCCTTCAAAAGACTTTAAGGACAGTGACTTTCTCTTGCACATGTGTCATGGTTTAACCCCAGCCAGCAGCTCAGCCCCACGCAGCTGCTCGCTCGCTCCCCCCTTGGAAGGCTGAAAGTGAGAAAACTCGTGGGTCCAGATAAAGACGGTTTAACAGGTAAAGCAAAAGCCACGCACACAAGCACAGCAAGACAAGGAATTCACTCCCCACTTCCCATGGGCAGGCAGGTGTTCAGCCATCTCCAGGAAAGCAGGACTCCATCACACTTAAACGCCATCACTCCAAGTGTCCCCCCCCTTCCTTCTTCCTTCCCCAGCTTTACGTGCTAAGCATGACGTCATATGGTATGGATATTCCTTTGGTCAGTTGGGGTCAGCTGTCCCGGCTGTGTCCCCTCCCAACTCCTTGTGCACCCCCAGCCTCCTCACTGGTGGGGTGGTGTGAGAGGCAGAAAAGGCCTTGGCTCTGTGTCAGCACTGCTGAGCAGTAACGAAACCCTCCCTGTGTTATCAGCGCTGGTTTAGGCACAAATCCAAACCACAGCCCCATACCAGCTACTATGAAGAAAATTAACCCTATCCCAGCCAAAACCAGCACACCGTGTCATGCGGAGTCTTTCCCAGGAGGTTACATTCATCAACGGCAAAGTTAAGTTTGTCTGCCTTCAGCATCTAGCCCTGTGGTTTTTCTATGCCATTGTCTGCAAGATCAAAAGTCTTCTGAAAATTTGGAAAATCTGACTCCAGACAACTCCGGGAATTTGTGAAATCGATCCTTGTTCTGCTGTCTTTGCATTTTGCAATACCATTCTCGGTGACGAATGGCACAATGGACATTATAAAAGAGACGGCCTCACCAGCCTCTTCACAAGAAATTTGATGCGGACTAGAGGCTGAGAGAACCTCGTTTGCACAGTGCTCATCCTTGGACTCCAAAAAAGTTCATGTATTCAACAAGGGACTCTGGGCTAAACCAGACTCCAGAGTACTTGGGAAACTGAGGCTACAAAATGCCTGTAGCCTTTATTTTGTCTAAATATTTATCTTACACTATCTCGGTAAACAGTCATTTGTTTTAGAACCCCATGCAAGGCTCTGTGGAAATGTCTCATGTCCTGAAAAAATAGGTGTATAAGCCTGGTCATCTCTATACTTGAAACAAGGGTATATTGAAACTACTGAGGTGCCCGGGCATGAAGTCAGCACTGGCAAGTGGTCTTTTACGTACACTGACTGTACGGGGATCACGTAAGTATAAGTGTATTTACATATATATTTTACACAGACAAACATGCAATCTGCATATGAATAGACATATATATACATGTGTATGTATTCTAACTACAAAAGGAAATGTCCATAAAGATGAAGACATGCTAATAGTGATCTTTCATGGGCTGTGATCTTTCATAAACTTTGCATGCAGGGATCCTTGCCCTATTTCTTCCTCATAGCTTCATTTTACACGTGAAAGGGTTGTGTAAGCAGCCTTTTCAGCTACCACCTGACTGGCAGCCTATGCTGAAATGATCATCTATGATTACTCCTAAATCTGTCTCTGAATTACTGCTTGTCAGTCTGCGCAATAGACTGCAGATAGCCTGTGCATCTGTCTCTGCCGTTGTGTAAGTGGGTATTCAGCTACCTGCCGGGGGATGCCGTGGGACTGGGACCAGGCAAGTCAGGTTTGCGAAACGGTAACCTGTCTTTGTCCCTCTTTATTATCCTCCAGTTTATATGTCTTCCACAGGCTTTGTCAGCAGAAGTTTTATGTCATCTACTAGTTCAGCAAAGAACAAACTGAATTGCAGCAAAAAGACACACAACCCCCCCACCCCGGCCTTTTGGCATCGCTGCTGAACGTGGTTGTGCTTATCGGTGATGCCCACTGATCAATATTTTGAGATCAGTGAAAGAACCAGTTTTTAATCGACATAGTTAATTACTTGGTAATTCCATATTGCAGAAGTTTTTAAAACAATGCTGTACTAATGCCTTGGAGGAATTAACATTGCATTATGATGTTTTTCTTGATTCAACAGACCTGCAATCCCATCATTAAACAGACGCCAGCCCTATTTAGTTCCCTTTGTCACTACTAGCCAGTAAAGTGCTCTGAACTGAAAGGTTGTAGACCATCTCCTTCTCCTGGAGGTCCCAGATGAGGCCAGTCAGGGCAGCCAGAGACACTTGGCCCCTGGACAGAACCAGGAGACAATCATGCAGCTTGCAGGCATACTTCCGTGAAATTTAATCCCACATACTTGGGGGATAAGGAAGGTGGAAGATAGCTGTGGTGGACCTAAATCGAGTTGACACTATGTTCCCAACATGTTGCTCCAGCAACACTTAAAAGCTTCTGAAATGAACATAAATGTAGTGTTCACCCATGTTTATGTGCCAAACGTCATCACAAAACAATGAGCAATGCTGATGAGGTAGGAAAAGACAGGGAACATTTTTAAAGGGGAGCAGGACTTCTTGAAATACACATGTTCCAGGGCAAGCCTGTGATACCTGCTCTCCAGTGGGAAGGGCAGCCAGCCCCCAGCCCTGTTATGCCACCAGTAAATAGTCATACGCACAAAAGGGCCCAGGTTATTTTCTGTCAGCACTGATTTTCTGAAGCTAGTGTACCCGCAGCTGTAGGAGAACAAGTCTGGGGTCTGTCTGCCTTTCAAGGAAAGCCAACAATGCCATCATCCAAGTTGAGGAATTTTTTTTAAAGCGATGCAGGGCTTTCGGGTTTTGGGATGCTGTGGGCACAGGGGTGGGATAACCCCCATCAGTAATGGGACCAACCAACAGGCAAGGTGGTCTGCTGTGTCTGATGACACCCAGCTTTCCCAGGTTTCCACAAGAGTCTGGAGAAGAAAGTCCTGGCCTTCCCAAGCTTACAGGTGCCAGGTAACTGCACAGAGAGCGGGTCTTCTGCAAAGGGAGGAGCTCACAGACTGAACTGCTTCAGCCAGGACTTCACCACCCATGGTGGCTCAACAGACCTGTCTGGGAGAGGAACTCCTCCTCTTTTAGAGCAGCTCAGATGTAGATATGTGCTGAATTATCTACAGTGCAGCAGAGATAATGCACCGTAATACACCTCCCAGAGCCTGCCCTGGTTGCCTGCTTGGGTTCCTCCAGTCCTGCTTGCTCACTGGGAGCTGGGAGTTTTCTTTTCTACAGAAGTGCTCAGACACCCACTGCAGCCTCAACATGCAGTTCCCTGGGGGCTGTGAGATCCCCTGCGGGGGAGCAGACCACTCTGCCTGGTCTGGTTTCCACCTGTGTAGGACAGGCACTGACATGGAGCAAACCCACAGTCTCCTTCCTCCTCCTCTTCCTCCTCCTCTACCTTCTGGTGGAGCTGCCACAGTGTCCTCCCAGGCCCCAGGACCAATGGCCCCGGGCAGCACCATCCAAATCTGGGGCCAGAGACGCCACAGTGGCGTTAGTATTTCCAGAGTGAATGTATGGCTGATGGCAGGATGAAATTTAAGCCATTGAGTTAGATACAAACCAGGTCTGGATCACCAAAGTATAATGTCAAGAAGAGGATGGGGAGTAACTGGCCAGCAAACCAACCAAGGATGAAGAGGAGACTCCCCTCAAATGCCCAGTATATCCTGGGGAAAATTTAAAAAAAGGGATTTCTTATGGCGTGCATTTTCCTATTCCACATCGCTCCTGCTCAGTTAGGTGTGCGTAGGGACCGGCAACCATCATTTAGCACTCAAGGTGCTTCGCACCAGGCCGTGCTGTCCATGAGGGGCATTTGTGTTTCAAAACTGAGTTTCAGGTCAGCCTAGATGAAAGCTGGAGGAGACAAAAGTCATACAGACCAAGGGAGTCTGCAGGGAATGGGCTGCTCCGAGGCCACCAGACCCCTCTGCCGTCTAAGAAAAGCCAGAGGGACAGGCACTGCTGTGGGCATCCTGTTAAGCACAGGCAAGGACTGTATAGCTTTCACTAGTGACCTTTCAGCTTCCGAAATCTTGGCTGCAACATGCTAAAACACACTTTGCCTTTAATATCACACCTGTCCAAGTGGAGGTGGGAGGGGAAGGAACTGAACCAGAGCTGCCTCAGCACACTTTGAGCATGTTGCTTCCCTGAAGATGCCAAGCCAAAGCCAAGTGGCATGTTCAGGCCATCCTGGGCCCTGCAGCGAGTCCTCTCCATCGGAAGGTGCTGCCTGGATGCTGCTCTCAGGAGGGACCTCTCCGTCCTGCAGCCCAGCAGCCCCTGGAGCAACTCCACTCCTGGCTCCAGGTAAGTCCCAAAGGTGACTGAGCAGCCTCAGGCCAAAACTACATCAGGTCTTCAGGCAGCGTCAGGCTTCTGGTCAAAACTGCTGCACCCGCCTTGTGTCTGTACGGGGTTTATCTCCCCTGGGGAGAGGTCTGCCGTCCCAGGACGGGGTGTGAGGTTTTTCTGTCCTGTCGGTGCAGGCTCAGCACAGGGCACCCCTGGGTGAGGGGCAGGTGTTGGCAGAGCCAGTGGCCCACAAGAGATGTGCTGTGCTCCTGCCTCGTTCACCGGCGCTTCCTTCTGGATAAGATCCTCTCTGACGGGCTCGGTGTCAGCTCGGTGCCGGTCAGGAAGGGGCTACAGGCAACACCAGAGAGGAAAAATTATTTCGAAAGTGGAAGAATCCAGGATTCTCTGATGCCTTCCTCTGCCGGGTGAGTAACAAACACCCGGCCACAGCATTTGTAACTAGACTCTCCATATTTTTAGCAACTGATCTATGAGATCATTTTGCTATTTTCAGTTGTTTGTGACTCGGGACTTTTCTGCTGGGAACATGCTGAGTGGGAAGCAGCACATACCCTGAGCTTCCATCAAAGAGCTGAGCAGACCCCAAGTACCCAATAAACGCTACTCATTTTCTGAGCAGTTTACCTCCCCGCAGCATCAGCAATCCAGGGCATCAACAACAGGTTTTGGAAATGCCCTCAAGGTTGTTCCTCCAAGATGCAGGAGAATAAGCATGTACCCAGGAAAAGCCCAGGCAGTCTTCATTAAACTGATCACTTCCATAAACAGGCGGAGTCTGTCTGTAAGTCTGGATGTCATCTCCTTTGCCCCTTTTGCAAGCAAATATCGTCTTGCTTAAAGCAAGAAATGCAATTCCCACACATGGCTCTCGGTGACTCAGTGGGTTCAGTGCAAAGGGTCTCACAGCAAATCAGCTGTTCTGTGTGTCCTACACCATTCCCAGCATTAACATGGTGCTTGCTGCAAACACCTACATCTGGCACTGCCCTCCAAAAGGGGCAGCTCGACCGTCACCCTCTTGCCTGCTCCTCTCCTGCATTGCACACAAGGTGCCTTACATCATCGCTTAACTCAAGGTACAAAGAAACCCTGACCCCTCGTAAATGAATATAGCCGCAATAATTAGTTGACTGAGCGATAAGCCTCAGCTATAAATTCACATCAAACCTGCAGAATTACCTGCAGGATTCCCCTAACGCTGCCCACGCTGTGCTAAAACTGCGGCTTCCTTCGTCTACACCCAAATATAACATTCATTCAGCAGAGACAACCTCCTGCGAGCAAGGCAAGGCTCAGATGAGACGAGCTACTCGGGCTGTCTGTAAGTGGCGTGGCCCTGGCGGCACAGGGGCTGGGACGTGGGGCTGCCGGCCGCAGCACGGCACGCTCCTGCCCCGTGCGTTAGGCACAGCCTTAGCCGCTTGCTCCCATGGCTAACAGCTCCCCCTCCAAGTTTGTTTGACACTGTAGACATGATTTCTTGGTAGCAGCATCCTCCTGGCATCACATCTCACCAGCTCAAGTCCTCTGTAATGTCACTTTTCCTACCCAGGTGGCTACGTATGGACACGTGTCAGCCACTCCCTGTCCTTCCGTTGACGGGATAAATAATCTTCCACTGCAAAGGGCTTTATAGCAAGGAGCTTACCCTCCTTCCCAGCAAACCTACACCACATCAACAGCCCTCCAAAAGCCCCTGCAGCAATTGCCACCTGGGGGCCAGCAGTGCCACCGTCCCCTAAGTGTCCCCTCAAGCTGGGCTGGTGTCTCGTGGCAGGACGCCGGGACCCGGATTGTGCCCCAGTCGCGCTGCACCCACGTGCTGTGTGGGCAACTGCTGCTGACCTTTAGGACCTTGTCAGAGCAGAAGGCTTTCAGCCAGGATGAAATTATGGCTCTGGAAAACCAAGGGTAAACTGAGGTGCAGGAGAGCTCGATTTCATCTGAGCAGACCCCCAAGTTCAAGCTTTGGGATTTTGCGCACCGGGAGCCTTGGCAGGGCTCTGCTGACCAAAGCACAGCCCCTGACCGAAGCACAGCCACCGACCCGGGGACCTCGCAGGACACTTGGACCTCCTGGCAGCCTGATGGCCGACGACAACCTCTGCAAGCCGATGGGCACGAGATGTCTCAGCCTTGGGACTTCAGCATTCCCACAGCTTCAGGTTCACCAGCTCAGCTGCACAAGTTTTACGCTACTTAATTACTTTTTCGATGGGCCTTCCAATGTATAATGTGCTTATAGAAGTACAAAATGGCACTTCTATTACCAAAAGGGAACTGTTTATCTATTTTTGTTTCCTTTCAAGTTTGAGGAGGGGAGTGGAAGAAAATATGAACTTGCTTTCTGCGAGAAAACAAACTGACCTTTGAGTGTTATGAAAGGCTTTATACAATAATTTGGGCAAAGAGAACTGGAATTTCTCCTGTGAAGCATATTTTTCCTTAAAAAATGCCAGTTTACTAAAACCAGAACAGTTTGCAGAAAGGCTTGGTTTCAGTGAGTCTGCCCATTTGATAGCTGGTTAGAAAGTTTTGAAACTGCTGAAATGCCAAGTTTGTCTGCATAACTCTTCAAATATGCAGTTTATCTACAGTTGGAGTTAAAAAAAATAGAATTAGAATTTAAAAAGTAGGCAAAAAATACAAATGAAATAATAGAATTGAAATAAAAATTAAGTATTTTTGCATTATTTAAACCCAAAATGTTTAAGCTGACATAATCCAAAGCATGTTGTGATCATCAGTTCACAACAGCTTTCAGATTTGGATTTCTGAGGAGTGGGAAGCTCACCCCTCCCAGGAGGAGACTGGTCAGCAGCCGTAGCAGGAAAGCTACAGGGTAGGTGGGGACCGACAGCCTGAGGGGTCATGCCTGTGCTCTAGAATGGACTGATGACTTTGTGCATCACTTTCTTTACCGGTAACTCTTCCGAAATGGGCTCGAATAACTCCCTGACTGGTGGCCGTGACTGTGGTCACGCAAAGCATGAACTCTGCATTTGGACGGGTTAGCATGCAGCCCTTACCTCCTCTGAAGATCTGCATGCAAAACAAATATATCTAGTACAATGATGCGAAACGAATGTCAGTTAGAAATTGGGAAGCCCCTTCTGCTTCAGCACTAGTTTCTCCCAGCAGCTCGGAGGTGGGACGCAGCCACCACATGGTTTGGCTGAGCCTGCATGCAGCGCAGGGAGGGCCGGGGCAATGCTGAGTTCCCCTTTTTTGTTCTTGTTTTACTGATCTGCCCCTATTTGATGGATTTACAGATTCACAGATCGGCAGGGGTTGGAAGGGACCTCTGGAGATCATCTAGTCCAACCCCCCTGCTAGAACAGGATCACCTACAGCAGGTTGCACAGGATGGCATCTGTGTGGGTTTTGAATATCTCCAGAGAAGGAGACTGCACAACCTCTCTGGGCAGCCTGTCCCAGTGCTTGGTCACCCTCACAGTAAAGAAGTTTTTCCTCATGTTGAGATGGAACTTCCTGTGTTCCAGTTTGTGCCCATTGCCCCTTGTCCTGTCACTGGGCACCACTGAAAAGAGTCTGGCCCCTTCTTCTGGACACCCACCCTTCAGATATTTCCAAGTATTGATGAGAATCCCTCTTGGTCTTCTCCAGGCTAAACAGACCCAGCTCTCTCAGCCTTTCCTCATCAGAGAGATGCTCCAGTCCCCTCACCATCCTGATAGCCCTCTGCTGGACTCTCTCCAGTAGTTCCCTGTCTGTCTTGAACTGGGGAGCCCAGAACTGGACACAGTATTCCAGATGTGGCCTCACCAGGGGAGAGCAGAGGGGGAGGATAACCCCCCTTGACCTGCTGGCAACGCTCTTCTTAATGCACCCCAGGATACCATTGGCCTTCTTGGCCATGAGGGCACATTGCTGGCTCATGGAGAGCTTGTTGTCCACCAGGACTCCCAGGTCCTTCTCTGCAGAGCTGCTTCCCAGCAGGTCAAACCCTAACCTCTACTGGTGCTTGAAGTTGTTCTTCCCAAGGTGAACCTGATTTGTTCTCAGGTTTCAGAACAGTGCAGGTTCAAAGCAACATGTGAAGCATTTCTGGCTTTCTCCCTCTTCACCAAAGGCAGTGCAAGATGTCTAATGAAAAAAAGAATACACATTAGGCTAAAGGCACACACTGGTCTTTCTAACCAACACTAACTAACCTTAGAAGGCTTATTACTGCTGATTTTTATCCCCAAAATTAAGTATTCTGGGCTGGAAATACTGTGAGGTATGTTCAGGTCCAGTCAAGATCCTGCTCTCTGTTAAAGTTATTTTAGTCCAGGAAATATGTCAGGAATAATTGGTGGGTGGGGGAAACCAAAGGAAATAATTAAAAATAGGTGAGTAAACTGTCTTTCTTTTTACCTTTCCCCCTCCCCCTGCTTTATGCACCAGAGAAAGCACACAAAAACAATTACATTCATTCTAATTTTGGAAAAAGTGAGATTTTTAAGGCCAAAACAAAAAAAGGAATACTTCATCCTGGAATAACACTCTCCAGAGCCTGCACCGGCAAGGTACTAATGGACTTCCCGGCTGGGTGAAATGATGTTGCCTTTGGCCTTAAGCCCCATGGCACACCAAAGGCATGAAACTATGGCTCATCGCAGATACCTTTCATTGTGGCTTAGGGCCAAAAAAGGCAACAATTATGACTTATATTTGCACAGCGCATTTCATAACCCACTGGGGTTGCAACCGAGCAGGTTGTGTGCAGCTGTACCCTTCTCATTCAAATTCCTAAGTACCAAATTAACGTGCTCGTTTGGCACTAAGTAGCCTGTCTTTCCTCCTTGTTGCTTGATAATGCACCCTGCTGCAAGTCTTCCTGAGAGATGCTGCTGTTGATTTTTATCCTCCTGGGGCTGAAATAACATTTTAATACCAGTCAGTGTACAATCAGTGCAAACCTGCCCTTGCTCAGGTCCCCAGCTGGAGCAAGAGACGTGTCTGTTTGAAACCCAGAAAGACAAAACCATTCCCTCTCTCAGCTGATCGCCTCCAAACTGCCTCCCTGGCAGCTGCACATGAGATACCTTCATCTGCAATTAATGTCTGCTTTTCAAAAAATCACCTTTTTTTTTTTTTTTTCCTTGCAGCTTAGTCTAATGTTTTCCTGATTAGCCAGGAGTAAAGTGGTGTTGTGGGGTTTTTTTAAGTTCACAGAGCTGTGCATGATTAACAGTAGCCAAGAATGAAAAACATTATGCTTAAACACGTCTAATAAATACAATGAAGAGAGAGGTCTGCAGGCTTTTTCTACATCTGAATCAGATAATTCAAGGATCATAAAAAATTCACTGCAATAAAAAACGTAAGTCCCTGGAGCTTTTGGAGTAAATCCAGTCCAAACTCAAAGAGCATCAACCAGGGATCCCTTTAATAAACATTTAATTAATAAGTTGTTGGACCATGTGGTTCCTAATTCTCTTCTCGTAGGCATTTTACTTGGTTAATTTAACTAAGCTCACACCAAATCCCAGTGTCCTCCTTCTGCTGGGCAATACTGCTGTAGACACTCGTAGCCACTGGTACAGCCGCGGTGGCTCGGTGCCCAGAGCTGTAGCTCAGCAGAGCCACGCACAAACACGGTGCCCAAACAGCTGGATCAGGTGGGTGCCTGTACCTGCACCCGGGGCTCGAGGGGCAGCTGGAGCTCCAATGTCCCCTGCAGCAGGCAAGGAGGGGCATGTCCTCCCACCGAGACCTTGGGTGATGATGGGGCTGCCCCGGCTTCCATCACCCTGGCATTTTGGTGGGGATGGGCAGCGATAGCCAGGCAGTCATGCCTGGGGAGTCTCTGTCTCCCAGCTCCTGCTGGCACTGTCCTTAGGAGTGCCTAAGGGGCAGGATTTAGCTGGGCTGCTGGAGGCTTGTTCTCACCCTCCGGGAGCCACAAAGCTCCCAAGGCAGCCAGTGGGGTGGAGGGAGGGGTGAGACCCGGACCATGGACACTCCAACTTGGGCCTTGGGGTCCCCTGGCCACCTGCAGCATGTTGGCAGGAGCCTGGAGGAGTAGAGCAGCGCGAATAATGTCATTTTGCACCTGAAAAAAATGTCATTGGAGCCGAATTAATGTCAACTTGTGTGCTACGTATTTATGAGTTGTCTGGCTCACCTCTGGTTTGGAAGAGATAATAATATGTACACTAGGCTGACGCAGTCCCTTCAGGCAGGCACCGGCGTTGCTGTGCTTAGTGGGAAGCCCAGCACAGCTCCTGCCCAGCGGCCACCACGGCACCCAGCCCAGGAGATGAGCCTGACCTCAGCTCTGCAGAAGCATCGCCTGCCTCCTGGGATGTCTAGCGCAGTCCTGCATCCAGCCAGTGCTGTATCCCCAGTTCAAATAGCAATAGGATGAAATTGTATTTTATTTAACTTGGTTTTGCTTTCTATAAAAACATGGTAAGAAAGTGTATTTCTGTAACCAAACTGGGAGAATCCATTAAATAACTATGCCCATCCAGCTTTCTGAACTCCTTTGTTGTTAGATGGATCTGGTTTCTTTTGAGGACTATCTTTATTTTTATTATTTACTTACAATATTTATTTTGACAACTAAATTAGTATAAACAATTCTGCCTTGACTCCAGACCCAAACTAGCAGCTTTGAGGCTGATCTGCTTCAGGTTTCTGAGACCAGAAACCAGTGCTGGGCTTGCAGAGGGTGTTCAGCTGCAGCCCTGCGGCACAGCCACAGTGTATCACACCCAGCTTTGCCTCTTGACCACACCACACCTGAGCAGGGACCGTGCCCCTTCCCTTCTTGTTTTTTTGGCAGATTTTCTCTCTGTAGGTCTGTGAGGCCTTCTGCAGGGAAATACTTTGTAATCTCTACTAATCATAAAAAATTTAGGTAGAAACCCACATAGGAACCCTCTAGTTAGGATCTAGAAATGCATCTTGCCAAGAGCCAGAGTTGACATATCCTGAAGCAAAAAACTGGGTTTGTCCTCTTCAAAGGACAACAAAATAAGGATGCCCCTGTCAGTTCAATCCTGAGTCTGTGCTGCACCTCTGCAGCAAAGCCTTCATGCTCAGCGGTGGGTTTGCTCTCAGGCAGGCATTGATTCCTGGAGGCCGGGACCTGCTAGGGTAATTCCATGCACACAACAGCACATAGATGTCTTTTGATACTCAGGTGACAAGTGAACGTCTTCTCAGCTGGCTTGAGCAGTGTGTAGGAGCTAGGTAGCTTGTCTGACTTGGCACTATGGGATGGGATTGTGCACTGTGGGAGAAGCCAGTATCAATCAATCTCATCATTTTTAGCTCCAGCCTTGGTTATGTGAAGGGCCATCTCATTCTGTGAGCACTTTCCCCACATCTTATCATGGTCCAAGCAAGTTTCTTACCTGCCTCCTTACTCCTGTGCTGGGGCAGTTGTGGGTGGGAGGGTAGAGGAAGGTATCTCCCTCCCTCTGTGTTCCCAGGCTGGGTACCCAGTCCCCAGCCAACAGCCAGCTGGCAGGAACACTGACATCACTGTCCTCATCATGGGGTTCCTCTGGAGAGCACGCAGCAGCACGAATGACTGCACAGCAAGTACACAAGACAGTCCGTGCGTCATGCGCGTCACCATGCCATTCGTCACTGCTGCTGCGGTGTGACTGCTGGTCTCTCACTGATTGCGTTTCTTTTTAATGAAAGTAGATGGACTTTAAAGCCCCAGAGGAATGATTTCAGGAAGGGGAAGGTCGATGTGTGGTGCAGCCTTGCTGGGCAACTTCATATTGCCAAGGCTAAGCTAAATTTGATAGCGGTTAGTCAGAAATGTGTGCATGTGACTCTGCTCCAGAAGACATGTGTCCACCAACCCAAGTAGTCACTGGCTATGACCTACCCTGTCTACAAGGGGATGCAAGCAAATTTTCCATGGCTGCATGAGCAGCGGGATGCACGCTTGTGGTGGGCACAGTCACAGGGAAGGATTTCATGAAGCTCCCAGCACTGGCAGAAAGCTACCAGGGCAAGCCCAGGCATTGTGGCAGTCTCTTGGAAAACAAGCCAGCACAGGTTGGCCAATGCCCATAAATCCAACAGGCCACTGTGGCATGTACGGGCTTGAACTGGGAGGGCAGGTATGGCTGGGATGGATTCAAGGAAAGAAGAAGGAGATACCATGTAGACAAACAGGAACAAATTGGATTTTTTTCATGGAAGGACCTACTTTTTAAACAAGAATAGGAAATCCTGGAGGAGATGGGGATGATACTGCTGCTGCTTCATCCTTTGCTTCCATGAGCAAGGCAGGGAACTGCAAAGCAGTTGCCAAACGCAGGGCAGTGTGAGTCCGAGGCATGTGGCAGCTACAGAGGAACTGTCCTGATCCCAGAGCGTGAGGCCGGTGAGCCTGAGTGCAGGTCCCAGCCTTGATTACTGCACTTGCCGGAGCCCTGGGATTATGAGAAAATCTCAGCCTTCACTTTTAAAAAATTTCTTACTCCTCAAGGTTCAAAGCAAAGGTTAAAAATGTGGTTCTGGATGTTCAAGAAACAACAACAAAAAGACAAAAACATTTTGCTTAAGCCACATTGATTTTTAAATTACCTTTATGATTTTGAGTTGGTGCTGCTTCTTTTCAGGGACCCCAGTGTAAGAGACCACACAATCACATCACTGGGGCTGAGCTCCTGCTCTGAACTGCGTCAACTGGGTCAGCTGGGCCATCAGACCAGGCGTCCTCCTGGGCCTGAAAACCCCAGGGTGCCTGTACCTGACTCTGGTCTCATATAGATCACTATAAATCAGACATAGGTCCTGTCGAGTTAGTAGATGCACGTTGCTGCTGTCTGTACCTCATCACTCAATCTCTCGTGTGCCATTGCACGAGGAATCCCCAACTCTTTGGCGCAGGTCTCCTTTTCTGCACATTTTAAAGAAGGTGAATTAACTTGAGCCTGTTAATACCCTGACCAAACTGAAATGTTTGCAGGTAAAACAGAGAGCTCAGGTTGATAATGACAACTGGAAACGTTTACTAGGGCAAAACATAGGAAACAAATCCACTAGGAATGCACACAAGCACACAAGGCTATTGAGCTGGTTTGATGGGGAGCATCGATTTTCCTCTACAGTCAATTGCTGCCACACAACTTCACAAATACTCCCTGCTCCCACTTTGTTCGAAAGTTAAAAACAGCCCGCGGTGCTGGAGAAAGGGTTGATGACACAATAGATCTTTTTGTCTTTTCTTTTCTCAGCAACACAGGGAGAGCAAATTGCAAGGCAAAAAAAGAAACAAACAAACACATATCTGCCAAGATGAGGTTCATCCTTTTTGCCAGTGGGCTGAGATGAGAGTGTAGCATCTTTCTCAGAAGCAGCACAATGACTGCAGTGAAAAGTACAACCAAGCCAGCTCAGATGCCCAGAAGTCCTACGTTTTTCCCACATGAAATGACCAGAGAAGAGTTTTTGGTCACTGAAGACTATTACCCTATTCCCCAAAAGCAGCACAGGAGTTAAGAGTGCAAGCAGCTGCCATCAAGTGACAGGGCTATAAATCTCTGTCTCAAGGGCAATGGAAATGAAATTGCCTCAAGTGCTATTGGAAAATCTCTCCTTGTTTCTTACTGTGTTCAAGCAAACAGAATTAAATCACTATTTTTTCCTTCTCAGAGCTGTGCATCTTGTAGATAAAGGAAGATAAATGTACAACCGTCCACCTCTGGCAGCTTGCATGGTTGATGCTCTGTGCACAGGGGCTGTAGAAAACCACCTTCCAGTGTGAGCCACGGACTCATCTGCACAGGAACCAGGTCCTGTTTTCATTGAACTAACTTACTTCTTTTCTTTCTTCTACAGAAGATCCAATATCAACATTGCTGTCATAGCGGCTGCACAAGGAAATAAATGATTTCCTGTCTGAGCACGTTCCATCGCTCCGCATTTTATTTTTGTGCTAAACCACAACCAGGCATGTCACCCCACCCTGTGCTGGGGCACTCTACCCCATCCCCTACCATGGGAAAGCACCGGGAAAACATCAGGGAGGCAAAATGTACCACAAAATGCCCACTCAGTGATTGCACCAAATGCAACATGTTGCCAAAGCAGAATTTTATGGACTCTTGGTGTAGCTGGGGGCTTTTCTTGCAGCATATGCCCCTTCTTCCCAGAGCTGTCAGCCTCAATGGGGACAAGAAATCCAATCCTCAGCACAACCTTCAGCCTGAATGTGCTCCAGAACCCAGAAGATAATGAAACTCTCTATGTGGCTGTGCAAATAATGGAGAAAAACCCCAAACATTGACAAGCTGCTTCTTGCTTTTCCTTTCCTTAATAATAATTCTTATAACACAACAAAAGAGCTCACGTGCATCCCAAGAAAAGTAAGTTCTGCCTGGGTGTGGTGCTGCTGATGTCCAGGAGAGGGCTATTGGCAAGGGCCTTTGGGTGTTGTACCCAAGCAGAAATACAGAAAATGCACTCCCAGCTTATTGCAAAATCCATAGGTGCCCCTGCTCCCTTGCAAGCTTTTGCACAAGCTCCAGTTCAAACCAACATACCCTTGCACCGGCTAAAGCAAGGGGCAGCAGCTGGGTGCAGTGTGACCTCCTCTGCCCAAAGCAGCTCTTGCAGCAACAAAGTCATTAATGACTTTGCAGCAGCATGGGGCAGTTGTGGGGGCTTTGCTGCCACCAGCCCGGGCTCCCCAAAGGCTCCTGGACAATCTTCTGCATTGTCTGAGTTGAGTCCCATGCCAAGGACTGGTTTTCTTAATATGACAGTTGAAATAAAACACATTTTATTCACACACAGCTGAAAGATTTTGTTGGATCCAAAATGATACGTTCTGTGTCTGATCAGGTTTGAATCCATTCTCATTATTAAATAAGGCAATTTTCCAAATAAAACATGCTTTCAAAATGAAAAACTACAGCATTTTAATTGAAAACATGTAACAATGAAATCTTTTTTTTTTCTATACATGTCTATATATATGACGTGGTTCAGGCCCAGCCAAGCACCACGCAGCCGCTCGCTCNATCTTTTTCTTCTCTGTATATATTGTACCATTACCTTCATCCAAAATATACTTTCTGAATTAGATACAATTTTTGGTCAACACAAGAGAGCTTTGGTGGGAATAAATCATCTATCAGAAAGAATTAAAAAAAAGACCCCAAACCCTTTTCTCGTTCCGAGATTTTGCTTCCATTCACTTTTGCAGTCACCAGTAGAGCTGTTGGCTCTTCTGAATGCACCTTGAGTGAAATTCAATCCAGGCTTGAGGTCAACATGAATGTCAGCATTGCCTAGACATAGAGGTCCTACTTGAGAGATACATGATCTATAGACTTGTGCTGGTTCATTGAACTGGGCTGAATGCGACCTTTAGATTTCTCCTTCAGCTCATCTGAGACTTAGTACATTATCTTTGGGACATTAAGCACGGCAGGATGAGCTCTCCAGGGAAATACTGCAGTGTTGCCAGCACTCTGATGGCTGGTCTTGTAGGACGCAATGTACTTCTTCTATCCCCAGCTTCTGGAGTCATATGTTTATGTGAGGATCTCAGCTTTCACGACAATGAGAAGCAGGTTTCTAGCCATTGAGACTGCAGAGAAAAGCTGGCAAATGTCACCTCCTAAAGGTAAAGGATCAGAAGGCAAATGAAAAGGAATCTCAGCTGTATCAAGAATCTGATTTTTAAGCTAACTGCACGGCTTAAAAAATGACATGGTTTTGAGGACCAGCTATTAACTTTTGAATACTTAGAATGAGAAATAATGTCATTCTTGAAGAGAGAAACAATTGCTCCTTGCTTTTTCCCTCTTCTCTCCCTGTCCTTCTTCCTTCTTTTCTAAGGCTCTAGCCTATTGCTTACGCTCCTTGACGATCTCAGTCCAGAGATGCCACTGGAGAAGGATGCTGTTAACCAGTCAGATGGAGTGTGAGTACTGGGAATTTTCCAGGGTTACAAAATGTTTTCCTGGCATCTGCCAAAACTAACAGCAGCAGTCACTGAACGCATGCCACTGGAAAATCACAAGTGGGCTTACTGCCAAGTATGCAGAGCTCTTTGGACAGAGACACGTCAGGGACTTGTGAGTGCGAAAGGACATTGCCGTGTCTGAGCAGGCAAGCGGCTGACCTTGGGCACGTGACAGCCCACGACTGTCCTGACAACAGCCAGGAGGGCTGGGGCTGAGCCAGACGCTGCCCGCAGATCACTTCATGGTGAGGCAAGCCTTGCGCGAAGACTGTCCGCTTGCCGTCAGAAGAGCATATTTATTTTTAATGGAACAGTTATAAATGGAAGTAAAGTGGTCACTATGGAATAAACAATCTCAGCTAACGGCTTGCTGACGTTCAATCACAGTTCAGAGGGGACACCTCCAGCACCCCTTCAATCTTGTGCCAAGCCTTTGAACCCCTCTCAATGGGTGTTTGCCAAGAAGAGGCTAAAAAGAAAGCTACTAAGGAACTAGTCTACTGTGAGCACGTGAAGAGGAGTATCACCAGTGTGAGATGGGGAATGTTGCATTTATACTCTATATATGTTTATTTATAAGACATGGGCAGAAATCAATCAGAGCAATGTCCATATTAGATCAGACTTGGGGCCTGTCTTACCCTATAGTCTGTTCTCCGGCAGTGCCCAAAACCAGAGGAAAGATACCTAAAACTATGGAAGTGTTTCTCCCAGCCTCAAATGAATTGTGACACATGGCCTTTGGTGAGGGACTCCATCCGCCTGTGGAACTGTAGAAAGAAAGGATATCTTTTGTGCAGCTCAATGTCATAATGTTTCATCCAGAGAAAAGCTGCTGGGAAAGGCTGAATCATTGTAACTGGGAGAGATCAGTTTTTCATAGAATCATAGAATAGTTTGGGTTAGAGGGGACCTCAAAGACCACCTAGTTCCAACTCCCCTGTCATGGGCAGGGACACCCTCCACTAGACCAGGTTGCCCAAAGCCCCATCCAACCTGGCCTTCAATACTTCCAGGGAGGGGGCATCCACAGCTTCTCTGGACAACCTGTTCCAGTGTTTCACCACCATCATTATAAAAAATTTCTTCCTTATATCAAATTTTGGTAGTATCTGTTCAGGCGAGAACCTCGTCTTATGTATACAGAGTAGAATATTCCCACAAGAACGCACACCTCTATACAACTGCTGTTTGGGTTGATTTCTACCTTCATGCTTTTGCACTGAAGCTGAATTCTTAATTAAAGCAATCTATTTCCATGAGAGAGGCTAAATGTCATCCATTTTCTAGGATATGATTTCCAAGGAGTTATTTGTGATTTATATCAACTCAATGAAAAAAATCCAATGAAGCTCCATCTTACAAAGGGTTTTGTCAAAACACATAGGTCCTAAATTTTGCCTTCCATTAACAATATGCATTTTAATCAGGTGCTTGAAATGTATAGCTTAATGTAAATTATTTGCAGATATGTTATGCGCCAAGCCTATATATATACCTGTTTGAGGGAGGAAAAAAACCCACTCCTCTCACGGATGTTAACAGGAAAGCATGGAGAAGGTAGAATTTTTAGGCATTATGTATAGCCCAGAATTTGGTGTGTGCTCAGTGCAGAAAGGATGAAGGGAGGAAATAACAGTGGATTTATGCCTTTGCAGAACCAGCCAAGCTGGGACAGCCTCACAGTTTGCTGCCTGTGGCCCTCAGAGGTTGTTCCAGCTTTATGTTTCACTAATACACACTACTGAAATGCTGCCTGGGGCTGACAGACTACCAGCAAGACTGATTAAACCAACTGCTGGAAAAATCCCCAGGAAGCTAGTCAAAACATAGCATTTCCAGCACTGAAACACAAACTGTATGAGTTCCTAGAACCGACTCCTGGGTTTGCTTGTTTTAAATTATACGTTCATACACACACACACGCAGAGCAGCCCGTGACCGTGAGATGACAGCGCAATGTGTATCTCTTACAGCTGGAGGCTTTGAAGTGCTGTACACAGGTAAGGTGCCTGTTACTGGCCGTGCTCTACTGACAGGCAGGTATTTGCTGAAGGACACATTGCAATGACAGGGGCACCAGTATGTATAAATGATCCAAGCGACTACATAATTAGGCAACCTGGACTTTCCTTCTAAGTTTTCTGTTCTTCAACATTTTCCCTGACAACAGGGCTCATTTGTGAATATGATGAATGGCTCGTGAGATGGCTCGTACAGCAGGATGCTTACAATGGTTTGGAGCAGACAAGGCAGCATTATTACTCCCTTGCCTGCCTGGCTTCTTGCCAGCCTTCTGCTGCCTTCTATCTCCCATCACAGGAGGCTGGAAAAATTCCCCCGGGATTGATTAACATGAGAGAGATCCTGTGAAAAACGGGGGTGGTGTGAAGGAGGGAGGTGATGGCTGAAGGGAGAAATCAGGCTTGCAAGGACTGACACAAGCAGTTAAGTGCCTGGAGAGGTGGGAGAGCAATGAGAGTCACTGCAACGGGGAAGGAGAAGGAAATCCCAGGCAATTTCTCTCTCTACGGGAGCTCCAGCCTCAGAAGTCCAGGAAGGTCCCCGGCCACATTTAATTTACTGTGGCTGAAGCATCTTGGGAAACTATGGTTTTATTCAGTTTTTATACTGCATTTTACACGGCATTTATACTGCCACTCACCACATTGATAAGACTCTGGAAAGATAAGAAGACTTTTTTAAATTTAGACTGGAAAAATTCTGAAAGCAAATCTTAAACCTGATTTTTAAAAATCTTTATGTGAGGGCCAGTTTTTTTACAGCCCAAGTATTTGAAAGTCTGGACTTATCAGTTAGCCTATATGAGATCCTTTTCTTCTGGTTTCTCTGTGATACTGTTTTCCTGGGATAATTTAGCAACATTGCAACATCGTCTTTCTCAACTGGCCTCCTCATTTGCTCCATATTCTGCCAAAATTGTGCTCCTGTTGAAGCTCACAATGTGACAGGCAGGTATGGGCAGTGACCAAATTTATTCCCTGACTCTGGATGCAGCAAGAAAAGGGCAGGGGTCACTCTGCGCCTACTCGGTTTGTTTCTGCTAAATGTCAAGTGCTGAAGCAGTCTTGGAGGAAAGATGTTAAACTACACTGTAGCTACCAAATTACAGAGCCAAGAGCACTTTTTTGCTTGCTTTTTTGACGTGAAATTGGACTTGGCCAAACTCTTGGCTTGCATCAAAAAGAGAGCTCACTCTTACATTTGGAAGGCTATGAACTTTTAGACTAAGGATTTATGAACGATTTTCTTTCACTGGGTAGCGTTTACATTTAATGACATTAAGAAAGGCTTTTTTATTTACATAGGCTGCTTGAGACTTGTTAGGTTTGTGGTTTGTTTTCTAGAAAATTTAATCCGGTCAGATGATAACTGAATTAACTATATAGCAACACTTTAATTTTATTAGCCCTCTATTGCAGTTTTCACTTTACTTCTCATTGCCTTTTGCATTTTATTTAATTCACACATATTTTTGCAATTTGTGATCCAAAAGATACAATCTACCAAGTGTATGTCATTGCTTCCAAATTCTTAACAGATTCTTTAAGAATATCTATTGTATCTCATTTGGCAAACAAATAGTACCCGCTTGACCATCTGTATTTGTGCAGTTATTCCACCCAAGTACACAAGACTTCCTTTCTCACCATTTAGAATGAGAAATATTTGTACTGTTGAATAGATTAATTTTTATTTTGTGGCCTGACATCCATGACCTGGATTTGAGTTATAAACCTGTCATGTGTCAGGGCTCATTATCCACTGATTGCATAAGCTATTGTTACCAGGATAAATTTAGAATACATCTGAAAATCACGATTAATCATTTGACCAGCTCTACAAATAAGGTCGGCCAACATCTACTGTCTCTAAGTTCATGTGTATCTAAGTCTGCGGCCAGAGTATCTTCTGAGTTTCAGCTGCCTTTATTTGTTTCATAATCAGAAATATCTCATTTCAGATTCAAATTACTTTGTATCGTTAGCTCACTAACTCAAGTGTGTTGGCATGTCTTTTAAAGACTAGCATATTCTAAATATGTGCATAGACAATAAAGTAGTAAGATGTGAAATAATTACTATTTATATCCTTCCCTTGTTTTCTCAAAAAACAGTATTTTGTACTTAGATATTGTTTTCCAGATGATTAAATTGACTCCTAAAATGTTTTTCCTAAAATGTTTTTGTTTTTTCAAGTCCAATAATGCTTCAGGACAATTTCCATCTGGTAGTAATAGTCCTGTTTATTCTGGAACATCTTGGTTTATATTATGCCTCTGTGTCACAAAATCTATTGAAATCATGCAAAACACTGATCTCTCTGCCAAAGTCAATAAAATTACTACTTGTTGAAGAAAACAGTAAACAACAGAACTTCATAATGATGTCATTAACACATCCTTTGTCAACAGTTGGGAAAACTGGAACCTTCAAGAAAAATAAATAAAGAAAAAAAGTAATGCATTCAGCTCAGTTGTAGAATTATACATAAACTTCTAATGAGATTTGGTTAAAATGCAAGCAATTTTTACAGCAGCATTAGCTGCACAGCAGCCTAGTAGCAGTAGTTCAACATGTCAAGTGGGTGCTGCATTTTATCCATCCATCCATCAGACAAATGGACACATTTTAAAGTTTCTTTAATTCTCAGAGTCAGTGTGCTACAGCAGGCCCTTTGAAACTTCAAACTGGTATATAGCTCTGAGTTCACCCTAAGGCTAATTCAGGATGGTATGGTATATTCTGGATTTCCTGAGGGATTTTGTTCTACCCTGCATTTTCTGCTAGGAGCCAAATTCTCCTGCTCTTTGGGTTCAGAATGCTCCTAGGATGCTGTTCTGAAAGGGAATTATCTTCCCTTTTGTTGCAGTGGGACACCTGATGTCTTTTGTGTGGGACAGCTCTTTTTTGGGAGTCTTTTATCACTTAGACTTTGCCTAAGGAGAAATCCCTAAGGTAGCTGAGAAAATGGTATTTCCCACCCCCAGCTGCTTGTTCCTGTCCCCAAACTACCTCGTTTTGTGCCAGCACAAGCTCTTTCACATCCGTTTAGTACAAAAAATAACCTATTCATGGGTTTATTTTTCATCCTGATCTGTTCAAGTGTGTGACAGTATAAACTTCTACAGAGAACAGTGCAGCCATGGATGAAGTGTGTTTGTTTAACTGGCAGTGCCAGCCAAGCAGCACATAAACCATTAGGAAACACAGCAGAGGACTGAAGTACTGATGGGCAGATATTGCCTGAAAGTGGCATGATATGGTCAAATCTGAACTTACTAGGTTAGTTCTCAGAGATCGCAGCCAGAAAACGGAGGGAGGCTGTATTGATTTCTAGATTCATCAAAAAGTAAATTAATAATAGCACTTCAGAGATGTGCTTTATCATGAGATACAGCTGACATATAGCAGTAAATGCTAGGCTTTAGTGAGACTAACGTGTATTAAAGGATGCTACTAACGCCCACATCAAGCTTAAGTGGTCTGGCTGAAGCAGAGAATATGTTCTACCTCCTTTTCCCCATGCTTTCCACTTTAAGTCAGCATTTACAGCATTCTCAATGTCTTCCCTTCATCCAAGAATTTCTATTGGGTTTCACAGATGCCAAACATAAATTAATAATAATTTATATTAACAATAACCGCCTTACCCTGAAAACAGGTAATTTCCACAACATGCCACTAGATGGTAGAACAGGATTCTGCCTGCACAGTTCTGCAGTCACTCAGCACTCCCGGATAAAACCTTCCACTAAGCAACTAAATTAATTCTGGCTGAAGATTCGTAAGCCTACAGTGCCATTTAGAATTTTTATTCCAAGTGCATACATCATATTCTTTGTCCTTTACAGTTAATTGTAATGTTCCAGAAGTTTGCCTTCAGCGATGACTTTCCCAAGTGTAATTACAGAACAAGACACGTATCAGCATACTGTACAGGGTAGGGCCCACAGCTACCTGGTTAACACCTGTGATGTCATTGATGAGCTAGGAAAATTAAACCACAGAATTTGTTTGTAGATTGTGATCCCCTGTGAAAATCACACTGCCTGGGAGACAAGAGCAGCTATTGGAAGCTTCTGCTCTGAAGCATCCTCCAGAGGAGCTGCTGCCTCTCTTGGGAAGGGCTGCCTCCCCTCCTGCCCTTTGGAAGTGTACACAGAAATGGGGGGTAGGGGACATGACTGCCTGCCCTTCAGTGGCCTCCATGGGGATCAAGGAGAATAACAAGAATTTGTACCAGTGCAGCAGCAGAAAATGAAAATTCAAGGCAGCAAGGGTCCTCATAAGCAAAATAATAGTTCAGAAGTAACTAAGCTGCTATGAGTAAATGAAACAAAGTGTAAAATGCCTAGAATTTATTTTAAATATTTTAATACAGTGTCTCAGAAAATCTACCTTGTGCTAACCACAGAATTTAAAACCTGCTTGGATCTGATAGATGAACAGCACATGCAGTAAAAAATGTCTCAAGGACTTTTAGCAAGAGACAACACTGAACAGTGATTTTCAAAGTCTTGGAGAAAAGGCAAAGGGGTGCCACAGAAAACAGGGAAGAGGAACTATGTAACAGAGCACTGTTATTTGAGAGCCAAAAGAAAAATAAATGGAATAATAAATTTACTAACAGGCTGTGGTGGAGGCCAGGTGCCAACAAAGCCGCTGTATCACTGCCCTCCTCAGCAGGACAGGGGAGAGAAAATATAATGAAAGGCTCGTGGGTTGAGATAAGGACAGAGAGAGATCACTCACCAATTACCGTCATGGGCAAAACAGATTTGACGGGAAAATTAATTTAATTCATAACCAATCCAATCAGAGTAATGAGAAATGAAACGAAGGCTCAGAACACTTTCCCCCATCCCTCCCTCCTCCCCACCAGCAGCACAGGGGGACAGGGAATGGGGGCTGTGGTCAGTTCATCACATCTTGTCTCTGCCGCTCCTTCCTCCTCAGGGGGAGGACTCCTCACACTCTGCCCCTGCTCCAGCGTGGGGTCCCTCCCATGGGAGACAGTCCTCCATGAACTTCTCCAACATGGGTCCTTCTTACGGGCTGAAGTTCTTCACCAGCTGCTCCAGCGTGGGTCCCTTCCACTGGGTGCAGTCCTTCAGGAACAGACTGCTCCCGCGTGGGTCCCCCATGGGGTCACAAGTCCTGCCAGCAAACCTGCTCCAGCGTGGGCTCCTCTCTCCATGGGGCCACAGGTCCTGCCAGGAGCCTGCTCCAGTGCGGGCTTCCCATGGGGTCACAGCCTCCTTCAGGTGCATCCACCTGCTCTGAAGTAGGGTCCTCCATGGGCTGCAGGTGGATATCTGCTCCACCATCAACCTCCATGGGCTGCAGGAGGACAGCCTGCCTCACCATGGTCTTCTCCAGGGGCTGCAGGGGAATCTTTGCTCTGGTGCCTGGAGCACCTCCTCCCACTCCTTCTTCACTGACCTTGGTGTCTGCAGAGTTGTTCCTCTCACATATTCTCACTCCTCTCTCTGACTGCTGCTGGTGATGCACAGCTGTTTTTTCCCCTTCTTAACTCTGTTATCCCAGAGGCACCACCACCCTACCACTGATGGGCTCAGCCTTGGCCAGCAGCAGGTCCGTCTTGGAGCCAGCTAGCATTGGCTCTGTCAGACATGGGGGAAGCTTCTAGCAGCTTCTAAAAGAAGCCACCCCTGTAGCCCCCCGCTACCAAAACTTTGTCACACAAACCCAATACACAGGTCTAAAGAGGAAAGATTGAAAAGATCAGAGGGCACAAGCAAATAAAATGATGCAAATATACTAGAAAACAGGTAGCTAATAAAATAGATGGAAAAATGCAGCCTATTACCTCACAAGAAGCTACCTAGACACAGCTATTTGGCAGGTGAGATTTATTTAATTTGGAGGAAGAAAAGTACTTTCACCACCTGGAGTTTCCAAGGTACGGCAGACCTGCTGAATAGCCAGACAGTATTGTGGGCAGAGCGGTCCTGTGCAACGGTGTCTCCCCTGCCAGATAAGTATTAAGTTAATCACCCTCTCCTGCTTTATCTACAAACACAAAGCTCAGGGCTTCCCTGAATTAATCCTTGTTTGGACTGTATAGGGTATTAGGATAGGAAAAATAACATCATGAATCATCAAGTTTTTTTCTACTGCTATCACAAACAACAATATCACAACCATTCTGAACTCCCTTTTAAAACAACCGCCAGTGTTTGCCTTCTGTTGGAAGACATTTCCAAAATCTCATGCTTACACTTTATGTTCATCATAAATTATATTCTTTGATTATATGCAGTGATCCCTGTGGTAAAACTGTCTTTTTGTATAAATCTCTGCCTTCCCTGCACCTAGTCCCTACTGTACTTCAAGCCAGAAATAATACCCTTCATTTTGCTAAGCTAAACCACCCAAGTTCTTTCAGTCTAAGAAAATGAGCTCTCCATGACCCTTAATCATCCAGGTAGTTTGAATTAATCTTCCGCAAGCATTAGTAAATGAGTCTGCTGCACAATGCTCCAGAGGAAGCTTACTCACTCCTCACACAGGGGCATGAGTGCTTTGCTGTCTGTGTCAGAGACATTTATCCCTGGGGCAACCGGGAATCCCACCGGTCTCTCCCACAGCCTCGTCAGACACCATGAGAGCAGCTATAGAAACCCCACAGTTTTGTCCTTTGTTTTTTCCAAAGAATGAAAATCAGTATACTGAGAAATTATTTATATTTTTTCACTAATAATACTGATTTTCAGTTTAAGAGCTATCAATTACCTAGATTCTAATTAAATTAGTGTTTCACATCAGTTTTATATCTTTCTAGAGTCAAGTACCAGGTCAAATATCTTGCAGAACTTGGAAGTATGTTACAGTGACAACTATTATCAGCCCAGTCTTTTGATCATCACTGCTTAAGCATCAACTAATCAGCAAAAACTAACTCCCAAATGACTATGTAGCTTGACCTTAACTATATTGTTCTAATTTAATTCTCTATGAAGAGGTTCTTCATCAGTCATCCCATCTTTTTTCTTAGAAATAGTGATAAATGGATAGGTCTATATTGCCATAACACCAGACATCTGGGTCTTGACCAGTGTTTCAAAGATGACCAGCAATCATTGGTCATATTATGAGAGTTCCTTTATCAGCCCTGTCCAAACTGGGGTTGCTCGGTATTGACAAATGATACAAAAGCTTTAGCAGATGTGACTCAACACTCCCCTGAGTCCTGCTGAGGTGGAAAGGATTTACTACACTATTAGCATATTAATACTTTCCTGCTTTTTCCCCAAATACAGAATATAATATTGGTCATTCCTGCCTTTTTTTTGTTTTGTTGATTCTATCATTTCTGTCTGTTCACTTTGGTGTAATCTCCTTTCTTCCTCCTCTGATTCAAAAACGGATTGCTGTTGTCTGCAAGTCTGCAGACCATATACTGGTCCTTCAGTCCATTTGCTTTCTTATCACTTTTCTGCAATAGACTGCCTTTAATTTATATTTATACTCCTTTCTGCCATTTGTTATATATATTTTTATACTTCTGTCACTTTCTAAGCCAAACTGATTTTCCAAGCAAAATAATTCTCTTTCTGTACTGGGCTTTTAAACAGTACACAGTCTACCTGCTTAAATTCTTCCTCACAGAGATTTGATTTAGAATTGGTTTCAGCTTATGAAATTGGCTCTGTGGAAGTACTATCTACATTTCAAGTGTTTGAGATCACTTTGGAATGCAATCCGCTAGCAAAAATGTTCCAAAATACATTTAACTTCAGAGAGATAAGTTATATGGAGTGAAAAATTAAGGGCTTTTTCCAATTTTTAATTAATGAGCCCAAAGCTAGAACATTATATATAGTTCAGAGTAAATCTATACCAGACACCTGACACCTAAAAAGACCGGGGGGGGGGGACGGGCAATATCAATCAGAGCCTGGGAGCATTTTTGAAGAATGCTTTAAATAATGAAATACTTTTAACTAACTGACAAGTGGAAAAGGAGAAGAATCAAACAAGTGCTTATATGTATTTTTAGGGAGATATATTGCTTATAGGTTTTAAGCAGAAGATGGGGAAGAAAGAAGACAGAAAAAAATTTCCGAGATATATTAGATGGGGGACAGGGAGCTGCTCGGTTCATTTAGACTGAACCAAGACTTTATATGCCACATACACAGAGCATTTTTTCTTGGGCATGGAGGACGTGGAGATGATGAGCAAATAGATATTCCATCTTTTATCCTGGTCTGTCCCTTTTTTTATATTCCTATTTTACTCCTCAAAGGCACTGGTTATTCAGGCAGCTAAGCCAATCAAGGTGGCTTGAACCCTTGTGAGATTCATGTACTACATGGAGAGTAGGATGCATAAATATTCTCCCATAGGCCACATTTTCCCAGTTCAAACCACTGCTTATTTAATTCAGAGGACATAACATTGAACTATGGCAGATCCTTACAAAATCAGAGGGCATTTCACCAGCTGCTTTAGAAACACCACCACAAAAAAAAGCACTGCCAGTTTCACAGAGATTCCTCCACTGGAATTTGATCCTACAAGACCTGCACAGCCCAAAGTAAAGCTGGTTTTAGTTGTGCCGTTGCACTATCCCCACAAGAGAGACCTTAGAAGACTTGCACAGCTCTGCTGTGGTCTTGTTCCCTAATTTGCACCCACTGTTCAACTACATTGACTTCAAGAGGGATTAATTGCAGCACCAAAAATCAGATTACTGTTTTCCCCTTGCAACATCAGTCAATGATATACCTTATGCAGACAAATTATAAGTTCATTATAGCTAATGAAATAACTAGTTTTATTGTCTTAGACCTTATCATGGACAGCCTTTGCTGACCCTAATCTACAACACCCCTGGAAATGGAGGATGAAGGCTTAGACAGCTCTGCCCCTGCAGTGCTAAAGGGTTGATGGTGCCACAGAGCAATGCATTTGCAGGAGATGGAGCTTGCTCAATGTTGCACCCAAGACCACACTAGACTCCCCACAGAATGTCCAGAGCTTCACAGATCTTGTCACCTTCATTTGGAAATGCAAGGTGCCGTTCTGCAGACTGGTGACTTAGGCCCTTCTTACTCTGGGCTTCCCATTCCTGTGATACCCTGCTGTGACTTCTAACAGCACAAAGAGTGTTTTAGTAGCCTGCTCCAAGGAGCGACTGATCATTTTTGTGCTTCAAAAGCCTACACTCATCTGGGAGTACTCTACCCCCCATGACAGAATTAAGACAATGCAACATTTTAAAAATTAAATTTAGCATATGCTTGATGACACCTGTACACTCTACTAGTCCTGGGAGGCTTGACATCTTGCTCCCAGCTCCCTGAGTGCTTGCACAATGGCCTCACTCTGCCAAGGAGAGCTCCGCAGGTAGCCCTTGCCACGCAGGCATTCTCACCCTTCACTGCACTCTGCGCCAAGTGTGTTTTATACCCACAAACACATATTCTTGGAGATTTCCAATAGACAGGCAAACTGGTCATCATTTCTAATTAATTAGTTACTAATTTGTAAGTTTATCTTAACAGCAAGCTTGTACGTTAATAACCACTATAGTAGTGATGCTGGCAAGCCTGCAGTTACATCAGATATAAAAGTCATTTACAGGTACTGGAATTAATGGAATCGGTGATGCTAATTCATTGTATTTTGAGGTATCAACAACATAATTTTCATGTAACAAACGAACTATTCTATTAATTTTAGAAGTGTATATAACCCTCAAGGACAATCACAGCAAAATTTGACAGTTGTGGATCAACCCTATTTTGTGTGTGCAGTCTATGTTAGGCTCACAAGCATGAAAGAGAACAAAGCAGAAGTCACCAGCCAGGGAGGAGGCTGCCAGGCTGGGCACCAGGTGTATTTGTAACACAGCAGTACAAGAAAGGAGAGAGCCATCCTTTCCACAGCTTTAAGCTTGGACTACCTCCGGGAGCCTGTAGAGCAGGCAGATCTCAGCACATCTCTTGTTCGTTGTGCAGAAAGCTAAGGGGTGGAAAATCCTCCCTGAACAGAGCAGCAAACTGTGAGAACATCCTACCCTGCTGCCAGTGTTTCGTGGCAGTGCCACCCCAGACCAGCTGAAAGGCTGATCCTTTGTTACCGTTCTCACATGGATTCCCCAACCTGGAAGCTTCCTCACGTATTCCCACCCTTGGCTGGCCTCCCATAACTTATTCACAGCAGTAACATCTGTCACAAAGCAAACTCAGTCAAGGCTGCCCCCAGCCTCCATATCCCTGACCAGTCCTTCCTTATCTATGAGTATCAAGTCAAGGTAAGCACCTCACCTTGTCAGCTCCTCCATCACCTGTGTGAGGGATCTTTCATCACTGCACTCCAGAAACCACCTGGATTGCTTGTGCCCTGCTGTGTTGCCCTTCCAGCAGGTATTTAAATTTCCCCTTGAGGACCAGAGCCACCTTCTGGTTATCTGAAGAACATCTCCTCTGTGTTTTCCTGATCAAGTAGTTTGTAGCAGACAGCCACTGGTGGCATCACCCATGTTGGTTCACACTCTCAAATCCTAGCCCTAAACTCTCAGCTGGCTCATCATACATCCCAAGGCAGAGCTCTATACGTTCCTTCTGCTCTCTCAC
This sequence comes from Aramus guarauna, assembly GCA_013400195.1. Taxonomy (NCBI): domain Eukaryota; kingdom Metazoa; phylum Chordata; class Aves; order Gruiformes; family Aramidae; genus Aramus; species Aramus guarauna. The sequence goes on from VXBL01002966.1 coordinate 135,875, forward strand.
ATAAACAGCACCTCCCTCTCCTCACCATCCTGGTTCATCCTAAGGAGCCTGTGTCCATCCACAGCAGCACTCCCATCATGCAAGTTATGTCATCCTCTCCGTGTCCATGATCAAAATGACATTATAGCCCTGCAAGTGCACACAGACCTCTAATACCTCCTGTTATGCACGATGCATGTGTTAGCATACAGGCACTTGCTCACACTGACTTCCCAGAACAGGTATGAGAGCTTCCCCCACAATGCTGTTCTGTGGGCACTTCCTTACATGCACCTGCGAGGAAGGGGGAGCCTCTGCCCTGTTTTCTTGATTTCAGAGTCTCTCCTTGAAATAATATCATCCTGTACGTTTTGCTTACCAAACCAGTCCACCACTTCCTCACTTAATTGTAGGTCATCATCTCTTCCCCTGACATCAAATCCATCACTCCTAGTTTAAAGCTCTCCTCAGCAAATTGGCCAGCCTGTTGAAAAGATGCTTTTGCTCTATTCAGTCAGGTGGATCCCATCTTTTCTTAATAATCCTCAATCCTCAGAGAGGGTTCCGTGGTGGTAAAAGCTGAATCCCCTTTATTAACACCAGCTGTGCAAACAATTGTTGACCTGCAGGATCTGTTCACTCTTCATCAGGCACTTCTTCCTCACTAGAAAAATTGAGGACAAAGCCATCCAGGACCCCAAGATGTTGACTGCCTCCCCAGAATAACATAGTAGTCATGCTTGAAATGCTCCAGGTCTCCCCTGGCAGTATTGTTGGTGCCCACATGGAAGAGCAGCAGTGATTAATAGTTTGAAGCTTGTCTCTCCACAACATCCTGGATCCAAGCCCCTGGTGAGCAGTAAACTTCCCTAGACAGCAAGTCAGGTCAGCAGGTAGGGGCCTCCATCCCACGCAGCAGGGAATTTCCTTCTACTGTCAGTCACTACTTCTTCCCAGTACTCCTGCATAGCTGAGGGTCAGCTGGCATGGAGGATGCATTGGAAAAAGCTCCCAACTCCTTGTCTGCTACTAAGGGTACTGACTCTGTTCTGTAGCTGCAGATCTGCAGCTGCAGCCATCCTCCAGTGCCAGGAGTCACAAGCTTCCAGCCTTCACCATCATGGGAGTCTCTGTTTCCTGACCCAATGAGCATAGACTCCACCTGCCCCTCCTATAGGAATGAAGTAAATTCAGGTTCCTGAAGCTGCAGGGTCTCAGAGAGGATCCAGTGGGTCTCTTTCTCATCATCTCTGATGCTGTGTGGGCAGCTGACCTCCTCCCACAGCTCCTGGTGACCCACACTTTCCATCTATGCACACTTCCTGCAGGCAAGGAGCCTGTATCTCCCAGCCCCAGGACTGGAGAGCTGCACCACCCCTCAGCAGCTCAGTCTGAGCCAAGGGCCAGCTGCTCCAGACGGTGCTGAGGACTATGACCTGCAGTACACCACCACCACGGCTGAGCATATGTCACTCTGTGAAGGCTGCTGGCCCCCTTCTGCACAAACTGCTGTACCCACTAACTAGACCCAGAAGGTGCACTCTGGCAGCACCTCTGACTTCAGCCAATCAGACTCTTTAGCCTCCTGTGGCAGGAAGGAAGGAAGGAATGACATCACTGCTTCTTAACTCCACAATATGGCCGAAGCTGTTCTTCCCTGTGACAGTTACCACACCATTTCCTCCACCCACAGACAAGGTGCTCCATGGCAGTGACACCCACACAGTTGGCCTCCCCCTGCCTCTGATTTGGGGCGGAAGAGCCCCAGCATGAGGTAGTAGGGCTGGGGTCATCCCCAGCGTGAGGTAAGTGGGTGAGGTAAGGGGGTGTGGCAGGGAGGAGCACAGGGGATGGCCTTATAGGGAGGTGCCTCTGCATGGTCATGCCTGTCTGTGGTTCCTGTAGGCTGCTCTGGTACCTCCCAGGATGGCTGGCTTGAGGGTGGACTTTGGCGTGCTCCTGGAGCCCCTGGGCTTCATTAAGGTTCTCGAGTGGGTGAGTGGGGCTGTTTCTCCTTCTTTCCCAGGCCTGGCTTTGCTCCTGCGTCCTAGCTGGGTAGGCCTGAAGAGGTGTGTGCTAATGGGCTGCCTGCTCCCTGCCTTGTCTCACTGGTGGTAGGTGCTCAACAGGGAGCTGCTCTTCAGCCAGGCCCTCTGGTTGGAAGGGAAGAAAATAGTTCTACAGAGACAAAATCTATGTCTTAATTACAAGTTTGTCATAGTAATTTGTGCTGCTGTGTGTTCTGCTTATAGCATGTATAGGATTTGCTAGTGAACAAAGGGAAAATAAGAGCTACTCAAGGAATCAAGCTGATGTGCAATGCTCTGAGCATGTAGCTTCTAGCTGCTGTAATGTACTGTTACGCATGTCTGAGACTCTGGATTACTTCCTGGAAGAGGCATTGTGCTGGCTTTTAGCATTCTAAACAAAAAAAACCCAACTCAACCCCCCCNCAAACAACTCCCAAACTTTTAGTGTAGAGCTAAGAAAAATATAAATAAAAGACCTTTCAAATTGGCTTTTGTTAGTGTTGCTCATATTTTTTGGTTATAGAAACTCAACACTTTACTCCTTCACATCACTTCATGTTTTCCCATTGCTATTTCTTGCTTTCATTAGCTGTTTCAGCTAAAAGGTTGAGCTTTTTACCTTTGAGCTCTAGTGGTGTGTACTAATATGTCTATGTATCAATTCCTATAGATTTTTTCCATCTTTGCTTTTGCCACATGTGGATGCTTTCAAGGTGAAACTACTCTTCTAGTTTCCTGCAAAGGTGTGGTAAATACAACTGTTACAGCTGCTTTTGCTTATCCATTCAGGTGAGTATTAGCTCTTTAGTTGTTGCTCATAAGCTAATTATTTCTTATTCACTTTTCCCCTATTGGTCTCCCTATGAATATGTACTTACTGTATATCTCTGAATGAACATGTGAAACCTCTGGCTTGCTCTGTAGTAGCAATAAATAAATATTTAGTTGTAATTATTCAAAGCATTGTGGTTGTTGGGGCACTATAGAAAGAAGCAGGTAGTACTGGCAGTAGGCTGTATTACTGCTTTGTATTGCTCTGCCTTAAGCTCTATTCTAGCAATGCATGAATGCTACAGAAGGTGATTAATAAGCAAAATAATACGATTAATTTAACAGCCTATTTCTTCACCAATTTGTAGTACAGATAAGATTACTTTGGATGTGCTATTTTCAAATTATTGTTTAAATACTGAATGGAAAATACTTACTTTTCAGTTTATTCCACTATGATCTTGTTGAGTACATAAAAACTAAATATTCCACTGTTGTTGTAGAGCTCTTGTACATACAAGCTCCTTTCCTAAAGCATGAGGAGGAAGGTTTCCTCTTTGTTGCCACAGCTGCACAGTTACAACAAGTGCAGAGTTGGTGTTCCCTATGTATTCAATAAGCATAGCTGTAAGTATAGAAATGGATTCAGAGGACAGCTAGTAAAAATTACTACGGAAGTATAGAATTTGGTCACAAAACCCAGTGTTGTAACAGCACGTGGAGGGAAGAGTGGAAATCTGAAGTGATTCTGTCCTGGTCATTGCTGGTCACACAGGTTTTAGTGAACTTCCTACACCTGAAGGTTTAGAACTTGCTTTTTCTTGTAGCTGTAATGCAACTTGGTGCCTTTTAAGTCCTGATCCTGTCATTTAACTGCCAGTATCCAAAATAATGCTGTTAAGTCTGCTTCCAAATCAGGATTTCTTTCTTCAGTCATGATAAATGTAACGTTAAGATTCTTCTCCTGAAGTTGTTGCATATCCCAGTGCATGTTGGGGAACAATCTTCACATTTCTTGACAAGTCTTTGTGCTGTGTAACTGAGACATTATACAAATATAAATTGTCTTTTAGAGTGAACTTACACAATCAGAATGCTGAAGCACTCTTACTGTGAAGCATGACTGTATGAAGTTTCCACTGCATAGTGACCACTAACTACATGAAGGATATAATCTTTGCAGGTTGAATACTGTTGTATTTAGTGCACCAGACCCAAAACGCTGTGGTGGTACTTGGACTGACGTCTATCTTGTGGGCAACTTTTCCTCTTCTGCACAATTCTTTGTTACGCTTGCAGTGTTGGTATTCCTCTACTGCATTGCTGCCCTTGGGGTATATATTGGATATAAGCATGTGTATCAACAAAATAGCAAGTTTCCACTAACTGTAAGTAATAATAAGGTATTTTAATGTTTTGACTTTGAAACCACAGAGAGATGAGAAATACTGCTAATACAAGAATATCTGAATAACTTATGAATATTCAGTAGTTCCAAAAGTTAGATGGAGTGTGAACACAAGTATCTCAGACCAGTCACTACAACACTCAAGCAGAAAAGGGGACCCAAAGTCCTTGAACATCCATGGCATCATACCTTATGCAGTTATTGAAGCAGAGTGGAATGCAGTCCCATCTTCTCAAACAGTGTCTTCACCACAACTGTTCTTTTGTATCATGTATTTGAATATAGAATTGTTCTGTAGTCTCTTGGAATTTCCCTGTGTAGAGTGCCTGCCGGGCAGATGCAACTGGTAGAGGGAAATAGTTATCCTGTGAATTTTAGTCACCTTAAATATCAAAGCCCTCATCCTCAGAATGAAATGCTTCAGAGAAAGCCCAGAAACAGACTTTTCAAGCCAAATTTTAGCATATCAGCCATCCAGATTTAAATCCTCTGCACTTTCTCCTCTGTCATCCCCACTTTACTAAACTTTGACTTAAATTTTTATGACATAAGTGCTAGGCGTCTGATTTTTAGAAACTAATTCTTCCAGAGGCTAAGTTTGCTTATGCTTGATAGATGCAAAAGGCATACAGTTTTGTAGCTGATTAGCAACACAGATTATAACTTGAGTTGTAATTACAACATTGTTAATGGCTAAATTTGCTTGTGATCATTAGCACTGATGCAGTTATTTTTGTGATATAATTCATACTGTCTATGTCTTGCTCTGTTGGGTATATTCATGCAAATTATTTGAACCTAATAATGAGTACTCCTCTTCTGCAGGACTTGGCTATTACTGTCATAACAGCCTTTCTGTGGATGGTCAGTACTTTTGCTTGGGCAAAGGCACTTGCTGACATCAAAGTGTCCACAGGGGCCAGCATTATTCCAGGAATTGAATCTTGTGAAGCACCAGAAACTACTTGTCGTTTTGTTTCTGTGACCAGCATGGGAACTTTGAATGTGTCTGTGGTATGTATGTCTTCTGCCATATGGGTACAATAAATGTGTTAGAAAATAGCCAATCACACCTGAGAGCCCTGTTCTGCTGATAGCATTTGTTGCTTGCTGTGTTAAGATTGCTTTATGGGTTATCAGTTCTTCATGCCCATTAATACTGTGGTAAAACACTGACCAAACTTCCTCTTTAAAAGGAAATTTGTTCCTCTTCCTTTCTTTGAAGAAAAAACTTGTAGGCTTTGTCCCTAGAGCTGTTAGATGCAACATTTCCAGACGCATTTGAGTCTTTATACTCTTTCTGTCTGTAGCCAAGAGCACCTTAAAATGTTACTGAGCCACCCAAGTGGGTCATTGATTGATAGAAGTAAGGACGAAACACTGTGCTTCCTGCTCTGCATTTTGGTGCTGAACCTAACTTTTCAATCAACTTGCAAGCATTTTTAAACATCAAATAGATATTCCTTACAATATAATGTGGTATAGCCCTAGCTGGCAGCTGAGCACCATGAGGCCATTCACTCGTCTCTCCCCCGGTGGGATAGGGAGGAGAATCGGAAGAAAAAGGTAAAACTCATGGGCTTGGATAAGGATAATTTGATCAGACAGCAAAGGAATAGAAAAATAACAACAATACTAATAAAAGAATATATAAAGTAGATGATACACAATGCAATTTGCTCACTGTCTGAAACCCAGTGTCCAGCCCAGCCCCAAGCAGCAACTCTTCCTCCCTGGCCAGCCCCCCAGTTATATACTGAGCATGATGTCATATGGTATTGAACATCCCTTTGGCTACTTTGGGTTGGCTGTTGTGGCTCCCTCCTAGCTTCTTGTGAAAACTAACTATATCCCAGCTGAAAACCGGAATATACAATGCTATAAAGCTCATCTTCAAAGGAAGGACTCTTCATAGCAGGGCAAATGGGGCTTATTGTAAGATCTTCTTAGTGAATCCTGTTTTTCAAAACTCTGGCTGCTATTCATTGGCCCAGTAATAATTAACCATGTGCTCTAGTTGTGTGTATGCAGAGGTGCTGAGTGACTGAAAAGAACTTGTCTAATTCCATGCAAAGGACAGAGCAAATTGACTATCTGATTTCCAAAGCTGTCTGTTAAAATAGCTTGTAGTACTCTAAAGCATGTGGAAATGCCTTGCCCATAGCAAAGGGATGCCAAAAATAGCAGTTGTTTCTGGCTTGCCTCAAAGTTATATTCTGGTTGGTTTTGTGGTATTGTTTTGTTTTTTCTTTTTAAAAAGACCTAACAAACCATTAAACACTCCCCCACCCCCAAAACCTTAATCTTGTCTTTTTTTCTTAACCTACAGGTGTTTGGCTTGCTTAACATGGTTTTATGGGGAGGAAATGTTTGGTTTGTATACAAGGACACCAACCTGCACAACCAATCAAACAGAATCTCTCAAAGTCCAGGTATATATTCAACTCAAAGAGGAATATGAAAACAAGGTGATACTTTGAAGTGCTTCCACTCTTACATCACGCTGCCAAGAGCATGGAGCCATTAGGATTTATTTCAATAATAACTGATACTTCATACAAACTTCTGTTTTGTACTATGGTTTGACATAAGGTCTTGGATATGCTAATTGAAAGGTTTAATTATCTTGAAATACATCATGCTTTTTGAAGCTGTGCAGCTTTTCATTACAGTTTTTGAAGAGCAAAATGTTGAGGTTATCTGGATATTGACCCTCTTAGGTTTTTGAATTAACCTCGTAGGGGGAATGGGTCAGAAGCAGCTGCATTTGGGTTGTTACTGCAACTTCTTTAGTTCTCATCAGCCTTGGCTGAAAAAGGAAATGTGAATGCAACTAGGGCATGCGAAAATGCAGTTCAGCTTCTTATCACTGATACCTTGCAAAAGCCATCTGAGTAAAACTCATAGCTCTGTCAGAGTTGCAGCCATCACATGTTGGTTTCCAGATACTCCATTCAGATTACTGTAGCAAATCTGCTGACAGGCCTGTCTAGAAGGATGTTACTTCTGTGGTTAAGATGTTGTTACTATTTAATGGCTTGGGAAAAATCTCTGAACAAGAAGATAGATTATACTTGCACTGTAAAATCATTTAACAAAGATGGGAGAGTTTATATGTGTATGATTACTGAAACTCTCTAAAAAAGTAAAGTATGGCCTGAAACGCTTACAAATACTGTAGAAATCAAAGCTGATGTATACTAACTACTGTTGTCTGGGCTTCTATGAATTCTTTTTGAGGGGTATGAACAATGCTTGTGTATGAAAGGACATAACTGGAGACTGAATATGACTGAGTCTTCATTGATGTTCAGCTTGTTCATTGGGAGCAATATTTGGTTCTTCTCATGTGAACCTCTTTATTAAGACATCTGGCTCTCTGAATTGCTCAGAAAATGTTTGTTTTGACAAATCTAAGTGGTTGTTCAGAGTTTATGTCCATTTTCATCCTAATCAGTTTAAATAATAGTGTGTATATATAATACAAATCTGAATTGTTCTGTGTGCCAGTGCTACTGACTTTCTGATAGTAAACTTCCAGTCCAAAGAGCATAATAAAATTACTGTTGCTGAAAGAATGTGCCTTGAGTTCTTACTGCTCTAACAGCAATGCATTAGCTTTGTAGCTTCTGGGACATGGCTTTAGCTATTGCTGACCTTGCTAGCTGAATGAGTTATCTGTGCTACAGAAGGTTTTTTTACACTGATGCCTTGAGGTTTTTTGTAGAGAGGACTATCTATCACTCCTGCAGACTAAAGCTGCCTGGTGCTGCCCAGTGCCTGCTTCTGTCAGCCTGCAGGGATATGGTGGTGTATTACGTAACCCTCCAAAATTTCATTTGAATTTCCTTTTGGAAGAGGTAAGAAGTGCAATGTTTAGGCGTCCTTTTCTAAAAGCATGCTCTTCTGTTTCTTCACTCTTCCTAGATAAGGGGTTTAAGTGATGAGCTGCTTTTTCCTGGTTAACTGTACTAGCTGTGTTACTGCCATAAGAAAACAGACTTGCTTTTTCTCAGGGGTCACTTGAGTACTGAGTATTAGACCACCTCACAAAGGTCTCTAAAGAGAAAAGCAGTACTCAGTTCTAACTCTTGCATCAAAAGTATGGCACACAATCATTAATAGCCTTCTCAGGACCTTCCCTCTGTGTCCTGGACCTTCTGCAATTCTTAGCAGGAGAAGACTAGGGCACGAGATTTAAAAGATGGGTGTCATCTTTTCTTTCATCTCTGCTACAGCAGAATTGCACCGTGCTATAACCATAGCATGACTCCTGCGGAAGGGCTATGTATATAGCAATTACAGTGCTTTGATGTTACTTAACATAGAATACAAAGCTTTTATTGAGAGTTAAAGTACTTGAGTCAGGTAGTTGCTTATAAATATAAGGACATGTTATTTTGAAGTGCTCTTGTGCTAGCTGTTCTGCCTCTCACAAACCCCTGCTGACAATAACTTTTGTGTCCTTTCTGCACTCTTTGCTTGCATCAGTTCCATGTTCTAAATACTAACTTTAAACCTTAAATCCTCATTCGTCCTTGAAGTGAGCTCATTTATTACCTAATGCTGCCCTGAACTGACAGTTGTCACAGATAGCTTGTTTTGTAATGTTAGATTTAAATCACTATGAACAGTTGGCAAGAGGGACAGTGAATAGTTGAGGAAAGAAATTACTTTGTTTCTGCATGTAAGATATTTTTTTTGGCAAGTCAAAACTACTGGACCTTCTCTATTGCTTTCTTCCTAGCAGAATTATAGACACCTGAGAAGCTGTGTGCTATTTCATCATGGTGAGCTATGGTAGGGTCACTGGTACAAGGTTACCATGAAGATCGATATTCAGATGTCTTGCTAATTCTATTGCTGTATTTCAAACTTCAAAGCTAGACCAGAAACAAATTAGTATTTGTCACCTGATCAGTTAGTACTGCTTTGAGCAAGAGGTGGAGCTGAGTTTTTTTTTTCATTGGTCCCTTCTTTGTAATAGTCTTTTTTTTTCTAACATCTGATGGGCCTTTGCTTGCCTTTGTCCCCTGTTTTTTGTCTTTTAGCCAGAGGCTCCCTGTTTGCATCATTGTGCATACTTATATTTTAAATATGTATTTTATCCCAAAATCTCAAACTTCTATGAATTTTCATATTGCCTAAGAAAAAACCCTGCTGCTATAGATTAAAGTTTTCGATCTCTCAGTTCTTTGGGATTTAAGGTTACACATGATGTGGCTAAAACATTTTTAATTAATCTTCAAGAATATTTTTAACAAAACTATATTCTTGTCTGTTTAGTATGTGCTTATTTACCAACTGAAGCTCCAGTTCTACAACAAACCGACTTTGTCAGAAATAGCCCTGTTAGAGTCATTGTGATGGCTTAGTTATCAAATGCTAATTGTGTGTATTTTTGCACACATGGGAGCAGGAATGGATTAGACCAGTAGATGCCTTGTTGATGGCTAAGGTCTAGCCAAGAACTGAAATGAAGTTGGATTGTCTCAACTAAAACTCAAATTTCATATACACTCAAAATAAAAAGAAACAGAACCCATTCCTGTTTTCCATAGGGCTGAAACTCTCTTGCATGTTTTGTAGATGAAACAAGTGTGTCCCATCCTCAGAGTGCTTTCCTTCAGAAGAGAGGGAGACCAAATATGGCAGGCAGGATTATAGTTGGTAAAATATAGATCAACAGATATGTGCTTATGTTTTGTAGAAATTTGAGTTGCACATATGCATGTTCTACACAGCTAAATGTTAACAGCCTCCTGGCTCTGCAGGCTAAGGTGTGTGTGATGTAGTCCACAGCAAGTGAGACTTTAAAAAGAGGGGGGGGACCACATCTGGCTCATTAGGATAAGACTTGTGTTCCTTCACAAGGGGGAGGGACTGGTGCAGAATACTGCTGGCTTTGATGTCTACCGGAGTGCAGCTGAGATGAAATGGAAAGCATTGTGCAACAGGAACAAGCAGCTGCTCTCATTTACCTCAGACACCCACAAAGGGCTGAGCAGCCCTTGCCTTTGAATTGACATCACATTCCTGCTGGCAGCACCAAAATACTCTGTGTCTTATTTACTCAGAAGAAAAAAAAAAAGAAAAAGTCGCTTTGACTGATTTACCAGCTTTATCTTGACTGCACAAGAATCACCATTGCTATCAGGAGATGCAGTGTGCTTGATCCCTCTGTATTGAGGGAACAAAGGGTCTGGAAATCTGCCAGGTCTCTACAGGTAAGGTGTTCTCAGCTGGCAGCAATCTCTCTTGCAGCCATCAGCAGAGCAAGCTCATGAAAATCCTCTCATGATGCAAGAATTCTTCTGGTAGCAGGCTATAGTTATGCAGCTCTAGCAAGTGAAATGAAGTATGATGCATGATGTAATACTAGAGAGAGGAATTGTGATCAGAAACCATGGCAGGAAGAAAAGCTGGATGGTGGCAGTGAAGGAGAATGAAGCTGAGGGCTCAGCATGGGATAGCAATAGTGAACTCCATGGTGGAGAACAGAATCCATCAGCACTAGGAGGTGTTTAAGGAATCAAGTAATTTGTGGTGTAGGATGCTATAACTAGTGATCAAAGGATCAGACCTGTGTAACTGCTGAGAAATGTACTTACTGTGTGTGTTAATTCCCGGAGGAGTCCCTGGCATGGGAGCTAGCATGGTGTCCATTGTGGCTGAGAACTTTGCTGCCATCCTGCAGGAAAAGCTGTAGAACTCAAACCCAAAAGAGATCTGAGAATGTCAGATCTCCAGGGGCCAGTGCAGACAGGGGTGAATGGAGTCACTCAGGGCTCTGTATTGCTATGGCCGCTGTTGCCACACTGAGCAAACTCATCTCAAATGCAGGCTGGGGTCAGGACACCCAAATGCCAGCTGACAGGCCAGCAGTATTAGTACCTTGTGTTGGAGCTGAGCAGTGTTCTGCGATGTGCAGTGAATTCACCAGGGCTCTGGCTCCGCACACCTATTGCTAGCGGTGGAAGGTGTGGCTGTGTAGCGCTCGCTGAAGGCAGGAAAGAGGGTGGGTGTCATCTTGATGTGAAGAGCTGTAGGACTGCGTTCATCACCTGCTCAAGGACCCAGGGTAGCTGCAGACTTTTTCTTTTCCCCCTGTCCCCTAGAACCAAGCAGACCATAAAGCCGAGGACCTTGGCCGTGCTGTGCTGTACCATGCTGGTTGGGCTGCCTGCCCTGCCGCAAGCTCTTGGGGAGCTGTCTAAAGATCATTCCTGGTGCTTCCACAAATGCCTGACTCTCAACAAGTCATGACTGCACATCAGGCATTCTGGATCATCTACTTTTATTCTTGTGGTAGTATCTAGGACATGTTTGTTCCTAGCAGATTTGCTGTATTGCCTGAAGCAAAGTTCTTGTCGCAAAGTCAGAGGCCAGTTTTTGTTGCTTAGTCACCTTTAAATATTAACCTGAATAATGAAATTACTCAAAAGAATGCTACAGAGTAGGAGTGCATCCCTCCTCTTAAATACTAGCAATTGAGACAGTTTATTTCAAGGTTAAGGTCTGTGTGTGCCAGCAACAGCTATCCAGAGTCATGTTTTAGAGCCTGACTCAAATGTGGAATTTCCTTCTCTTCTGGCATGTCAGGTGAATCCGGGTGTGCCTGTGCTAGCACTGCCCTCCTGCAGATGCTCACCAGCACTTGTTGCAAATAGTGGGGGTGTATTTGGGCAGCCAGTTCTCATAATCCATCCCCTGTTCAAGGAATCCCATTGATTACTGTTGCTGCCAGGAGGGCTGCAGGTACCTGTGCCCCATCAGCAATGGGCAGTTTGTACTTGCTATTACATCATGCCAATGTTTGAGCAATTCCTCATTTATTCATAAAATGTGCTCTGTCTCTTCTTGGCTTGTGGTTTAAAGTTAGTGCTGCCAGCTATGCTTTCTTCTTACTTGTCTGCTCAGAAATTTGACTTAATGCAGTCAAGGAGGCTGTCCACTACTCCTTTACTCAATCTGAGTAAAAGCTGGTGTTAGCACAAGCTCTCATCAATTTGCCCATTTAATTTCAATGCAATTCAAAGTTTGAAGTAGTCTCTAAAAGGACCACGCTCTAGTCCACAGCTGTGCTTGCTTTCTGTGGCCCAAGATCAGCAGCTATTTCGTACCAAATCCCCTGAGTCACTTCATGTAAAGCAGCAGCAGTTTTACCTGCTGCACACCCTGCCTTGGGATGGTCATCTAGCAGTTGTTACACATGCTGCTGTTCCCAGCTTCTTTCTTTTCCCATTTATACATATCATCCCCTAAATCATCTTCCTCTGGTGACTTCAGATCTAATTCCCCATCACTTTCTGAAGATACAGCAGCTATTTTTAATTTTTGCATCCTGATCTGCTTTTGCAAGCATCTAATTTTAGCTTTACATTTAATATCATCAGGTTCCCTTGGAGCTCTCCTTTGCTCTAGGGCGAATGGCTGCACTGTGCGTGTTAATCCTTCTACTGGATTCTGATGTTTTCTGCTTCTGCAGCTTTTCTTCCCCCTTTTCTGAATTGAAAGCACTGTATTTCATTGTTACTTTTTTGAGACATTAGACTGTACTCCTTTTCAAGCTTCTTAGTATTTTCTTTTAAAACACAGTTTTCAGATCAAAGCGGTTATTTTCTGCTTTTACTCTGGCTCTATCAGCACAAAATGTTTTAGCTGCTCCCACAACAGTCACTATGATACAGGAATTGTATCCTCAAGTTTCACTTCTCTAGTTATTGTAGGGCTTATGAACTTTTGTTCTATATCACCTCTGGTCCTATGAGATGAAATTACACACCTCCTTTTCTTGGAGAGGTGCCTGTAACCTGGAAGATATTGGGATAATTTTTGTTGTTGTTGTTGAATCTTGTATTGCTCAGATCTTCAGCTATATCAGTTAGTATCATCTGGGTGGCATTAGTGGCTTCTTGAGGTCACTGCCTGAAGTGACATAAAGCTTGGTGTCCAGCAAACAAACAAAAGACTAGGCAAACTGCAAAGGACACACTCTGGTTAGCTAATGAAAAACCATGCAGTGTACTAGTCTGAACACAGCAAAAGGAGGCTATGATGCCTTCAGACTGAAATTGTGCTGTTCTTACATGTGGACTTTGTGGAATATTGTGCCACTGGAGCCCTCTCCTGATCAAAGGGGCCAGTGTCGTCTTTGGGTTTTTTACTGACACGGTACACTTCTAGTGCTCCTGGAACAAGTCCTGTTCACACCTTGGAAACAGCCTGCAAATCAACTGAATGTTTCATTTTGTTTGTTGAGCTGGCCAGAAAAGAAGAGATCCTTGATCAGAAGCAGAAGAGGAGAAAGAAGGACGCAATCTGCTAATAGTGGGTCCAAAGCAGAAAACCAGAGATACAGTCCTTCAAGATGGAAAAGCTCAGAGCTGAACTCAGGGTTATCAGAGGTTCCCAGTAGTGACTGTGGCATACAAGGCATCTTCATGACAGCGTACAAGCAATGACACCAGGAACAGTGCCAGAAGTACCCCTGGAGAGGACTCATGCAGAAATGGCATGGTACTGGTAGGGTGACTTCCCAGAAGATCACGACTGCAGGTAGATCAAGCAGTTACAGTTACAGAAGAAAACAGTATGTGCCAGTAGAGGAGATGAGGGTGATTATTTTTAGCTTTAGTTTCCACAGAGACTGTGCATCAAAAGTAATGAGAAAGGACTGGCAGGCACAGGAGGCTGTGAGGTTTGCGCTCAGCTCCACGAAGAGCATCTCTAGGATGAAGCTAGACCAAGAAATAAATTTGAGAAATGCATTTCTGAAGTAAAGAAGCCAAAGGACCCATATTCCCATCTTGTCCTGAGGCCCTGAAAGCTCTTAATCAAGGAATTAATTTAATTTTGAACTTCACTGATTGGCTGTTCTTACACACGGCCAATATAGGCACTTCAGAGCTTTCAACTTTGCTGGAAATAGAGCAGGACTGCTGGAAACTTGGAGGATCTCTGTTTTCTTCAAGAACCATGAACCTATTCTCCAATGTGCTGCGCAGTTACTGGATCTACAGCGAGTGCAATAGGCCTTCAGTCTGGGGTGACAGAATTTTACCTGCCATGCGTCCGAGCTGGTGCCCCAAAACAGGCAGGACCGTGAAGCATCAGTCTCTTCAGTATTAATCCCTTGGGGTGCCATCCTGTTGCAACCACAAGTCATGAGCTACAGCTAGCAAAGCCGAAATAACAGCACGTCTTCCGCGCAAGAAGAGCCTGCAGAGTGATTACAGTTGAGTTCTGGCTGGAGGCACCCTGGGGCTGGCTGCTGCTTTATTTTGCTGAGTGGGTAAGTTCGTGCTCTTTTAACTCAAGGAAAAAGCTTCTGGTTCAGTGATGGGGCAGGATCTCTTCAGGAGCATGTAAGAACACGGTACTGACTTGGCCCTGGCTGTGCGTGAGGAAATCCCTGGGAGCATTCACCTTTGTCCTGACTTACTTGTCAGAACAGCACTGAAATATTGGCCTGAAACATCTGTCACTTTAGTTCTTCATTGATCATCTGAGCTGGCTCCCTCATGCCAAGCACAGCAGAGATGGAGAGAAGGGATGAAAGGGTGTAAGGTACCAGCTAAAGCTTTTCTGGCCCTGAGGGGTACACTAAAGCAGGTTACCTGTCAGCTGTCCCACGGAGACTGTCCACCCAGAGCAGATAGACAGGGAGTGTTAGACCAGTGCTCTGCTCACTTCCCCCTTCCCTCCCATCCACCACCTCCAGAGCTGGTGGGGTACGTAGGACCTCAAAACATCTCCTGGCATCAGGAAAAGTAGTTGGGGAAATTCCTCACCGAGGTTGATATATCACTGAGTTTGATACACTGTGGTTGGACATTGTGAGGACTCTGGGCAGGCTCAGAAGTCCATGCTCAGGCACATGGGGAGGCTTTTGGGGCAGCGGTTCACAGACCAAGGTGTCCAGCTTCTTCAGACACCTTCAGAGCTAGGTGGCATCCTAATAGGTGAGGTTGCATGTCTGTGTGTTAGTCCTTGCCTTTTAATCTCTGGTAGCAAGTAAATACTGCTGTCTCTTGGGGTAGGGAACAGAAAATACCTTCTGATAGAAGGTCAGTGGCAGAAACCGGTGTCCATTTTGATCTTTGACTGTTGTTGCTTTTCTGAACTGCCTTTCCCCCCCCGCCTGGAATTTTGGAGGTATCTGATCTTGTAAATGCTTCTGCCACAGGCTGCATGCTCTCAGGTCTGTAAGGCTGCTCCAGAGCAAGTACATTAGCTGGTCAGCCCTGGTTGCAGTTAAAGGGGAAATCTCAGCCTCCTCCATAGATATCAGTGTGGTAATACTGCTTGCATGAAGTGGGAAGACATGGTCAGGCTAGATATTACAGGGACAAGCATTCAAGTTCAGTGTGAAAATGGGTTGGATATGATTCTTTATTGCTTTGCTGTCCAGGTAGAGAAATACCGGAGCACCCTTCCCTGCCTGCTAGTTGCACCCAGTCTGCATGGATATAGAAAAATAGTCGATGAAATACAGGAAGTTCCATCCTGTATCTCACATAAGCAGTGAGGACAGCATTCAGTTAAGTCTGGTGAAAGGAAAAGCTCAAAGAGAACAGAAAATAGGGCACTTGATGGTTTCGGAAGCGACCCAATGTGCTCCGCAATAAAATTAATCCTATAACGGCATCATTTCTTTCTAGATGTGCCTCCAGTGTTACAGTGCCTTAATGACCTGCCTTCCCCACACACACACCTTGGTTTTCTCAAACTCACGTCCCCTCGCCCTCCCTCCTGGGCTGGGGGCCCCGGGGGCCGCGCTGCAGCCCCCGCCGGGCGGGTAGGGATAGATGCCCGATTTCGCACCCGGGAGAAAACCCGGGTCTCTCGGCCCCGTTGCCCGCCTCTCCCGCCGGCCGGGCCACCGGGGGTCAGTGTTGCTCCGCTGAAGCTGCGGCCGGGCCGGGCCCCGCTCCCGGGAGAGCGGCCGTGGGGGGCGGGGGGGGCCCGGGGCTCCGGCTGCCCGCGGGGGAGCGGTCCTGTGCCCCACGGCTCTGCCGGCAGCCATGCGAGCTGGCAGGAGCAAGGCTCAGCCTGAGGCGTTCAGACATGCCGCGGTCGTGCTTCTATAGGGAAAGCCCGTGCCTCAGTTTCCCTGTCTAAAATGCGGTGCATCGCCTGCCCTCCTCCTCTGTCAGCAGTGCCCGGAGGCCCTGGTGAGAGTCTTCAGCTGGCTAGTCGCTGAGCAGATGGCAGAGACCCCCTCTTGGCTATTGCTTTTAGTAATTACCAGAGAGGAGAGATGGCTAGAGCAAGCTGGGACCAGGCCAGCAAAGGGGATGCTGATGCTTCTTTCCCTGGGGCCTGTGTGGCCGGGCATGCGGGGGTTGTCCTGGCCGCCTGCCTGGCCCTTGTCAGATGTCGTGCCCAGAGCTCTGCCAAGCGTGCAGATCCAGCATCTTGCGGGCCTGCCACCTCTGCTGCCCACATGGACGGGCACCAGCCCACAAATCCTCCCTGGGGTTCATTTGCACCGGGATATGCTCAGTCCTGCTGGGAACAGTCAGCAGTCACGGGCGCAGATGCCCAGGCAGGCTGTGCTGGGCTCAGTGGGGCTAATCCAGGCAGGTCCTGTGCAAACAGGAAGCTGCTGCTCCTGTCTGCATGGCCTCAGCTAGTACCTGCAGGAAGGAATTGAAAATCAGATGCAACTGTATGGCTGGACCAAGCCTTGCCTTGCCTCCATCATTCATCAACTGCTTTCTTTCAAGCCCTGGAAGTTAAGCAAGAACCTTGCCTCAAAATCAAATCCCAGGAGGTCTGTTGACCCGTGACAGCTGGAGTTTGGTACCAGAGAGCTGCAGAGTGGTGGCACCCTTGAATAACATTCAGAGTAAGATCTATTTTGTTTTCAAGTGTGTCTTTCACTTGGTAATATGGAGCTTGCTGCAGAAACTCACTGAAGCTTTTATTTGTCATATTCAATCTCCTGGCCAGGCCTGTGCTTTTCTGCTCGGTTGCTTTGAAGCACATCTTATAACATGCTTCCAGGTGCAGAATGATCCCGAAGGCAGGTCCTAGAAAGCAGCCAGCAGGCCTCAGAGCACTAACAAAGCATGGGTGCTGCCTCATCTCCTCCTGGGATGGGAGCAGGCAGCAGCAGAGCCGGACTGATGTCCGTGCTCAACTTCCTGCTGATTTTCTACTTCCTCGGGCACTGGTGCTGCAGCACAGACCTGCCCTCGCCTGAACAGCCTGGGCCAAGACTCAATTGATCCACCTTTGTGGGGGGGGGTGTAGGCATTGATATCTGATCTAGTGAGCCAGAAAGAGCTGCTTTTAGGGCACAGTTCATCTAATCTATTCTAGACAGCTGTCTGCTTTGCAGTAAGTCACCCCTAAAGTGTCTCTCTCTCCCCCGTGACTGCACGGGGAGCTTGCAGCGACTCGCTCGGATGAGGCGTGTGCAGGTGAAGCCCAGCGGGCGCTGAGCCTGCATTCAGCCTTTAGCTGGAGCCTTGCAAAGGGCTTCTCGTGGCTGGGGATCTCAGATAAACCGGGGCGTGCGCAATACGCGGTTGTGGCTGCTTGCTGTTAAAATGTTATTCCCATGATGGTGTTGCAATCTGGGTTTCATAAAATAATCTAGCAGCGGGAGTCTTTGCTCAGGAAGGAGGAGGATTGTTCCCTTTGTCTGACACCCTTGTCCGAGGGGGTCCAAGCCCCGTCTCCTGCTCCTAGCAAGCAGTCACAAAGTGGCAGGCTCCTGGGCAGACATTCTCCATCTCTGCAGCTGAAACTGTTCTCCTGTGTAGGCCTCTTGGAGACCATGAACAAATACAGTATCAGCACTTTTACAGTCCTTGATAAAAGTGAAGTTACATGGCCAGAAGCTGAGACTTCTGATGTTTATTGCAGGTGCTATTTATGTCAATGTAAAAGCAGAGCATTTATGCGTTAGAAATACATTCACTTTGGAGAAAAGCACCAAAGTCCCAGTAATATGATCACACATGAACTACTGAGGGAACTAGACCCAGTCAGAAAAAGTGACCTGTGCTCTCTCGTTATCATTTTGAAACTTTCAGAGCAATGTTAATCCAAAGGTCCCAAAGCACTTTGGAGATGTGTAATAGGTGGCCATTCAGCAATCAAAAGCTGTAGCAGAACTCACACTGATTTTTGTACACTTTGGATAAAGTTAATGGGTACCATGCAACAGGCTGCTGGAGGTCAGGAACTGTTGCTCCCAGCCACTCTGCTTGAATCACCAGGCACCTTTCTTCCTCTTCTAGTCTCAGCTTATCAGTGTAATCACTACAATAAATGGCACCAAAGTTCACACTTGTAACTATATGCACAGAGACTAACAGAGCTGTTGAAGACTGGAGAGGCTGTTCCCATCATCTAGTCTGACCCTCTACAGCACACGGCAGCCGTTCTTGACTTCTGAAGTCTTCAAATGATGGAAAGGCCTTGCAGTCTTAGCTAATTGTTCCAATAATTACATGCTTTTATTGTCTAGAGCCTGCACTTAATCATTGCTCTCAGTCCATCTAGTGGCAGTTTTCAACACTGAATCTCTGTTCTCAAAGACACTTCTGAATGACAAAAGCACAAAAGATGGTTTAACAGTTAGATGAGGTTTCTCACATGTAAAGCTGTATTGCACAGCCTAAGTATCATACACCATTATATGAAACAATATATGTTTCCTATAAATATATTCAGAGTATCTTTTTATATATTGCTTCCTATAATATGCAATAAGCGGACATCTAGGTCAGCCAATTCTGTCTTCTCTGCTTTTGCTCTACCAAAGACAGGCCAAAGAAACAAACTGCTGTGCTTCAGCTCCAGCAAGACCCGAGCTCATCCTTGATCCCTTCACAAGGAGGAAAGTCAGTAGTACTAGGGGCAGCTGTTGGGAAAATTGTGCTACTTTTGCATAAAGCTAACGGTCTGATAAAGCCTTGTTATTCCTTGATTTTGGTTTTGTAGATCCTGAGCAAGGAAAGTAGTTTTGTGCAGGGCCAAAATAAGGTCTTACAGTGAAGACCAGGATGAAGAACTAGTTGGAGCTGGAGATCAGCACTGCCCATATTGAACCAAGCATGTGAGCAAGAAAGCACATAGCTGTGCTGTAGGGTCAGCATGCTTGTTTCCCCACACAGCAAGTTACATGGTACTTGCAAGACAGCTAATCTTGTCTGAACCTGCCCCCCAAAAGGTTGAATGCATCAGCTCACCTCACCTCAACTGCCCGGGCATCCTGGGCAGTATTAGCTCTTAGATCTGGCAGCTCTTAGACCCATGGTGCCTCTTTGTAGAGCTGTCAGTTGTTCTGAGGTTAGAGTATGTGAACATCACTACAAGGGTAGTTGCTTTTCATCCAGCTGTTGGCCAGCTGTGGAAGACTATGGCACCAGCAGTGTTGGTCATGACAATGTGTTTGCATACATGGATGCTCAGAGCATGCTGCGGTAAGTGTTACACTGCTGTTGGGGTTTTTTTCTCCTGAGAAGGAAGGAAAGGAGTTTGTACAGTTCAGCAGCAGGCACAGTAGTAAAGAAAGATGAGTTTTCAGCCATCTCTTTCCAGGTTTCTTGGCTGAAACTACAGCCTGTCTCTGCCTCCCCTTAAAAAAAAAAAGGTAATTATCTCCTAATCACAAAAGCAGAATGCGAGGAATTGAGGAAGCAGAGCGGCAGCCCTAGAGAAATGCCCAGGAAAATAAATACAAAAGCTTGTGTGTCTTCCTGTCATGAAAACAATGCCGTTAACTTCTCCAGGTAACAAAGATTTAACATTTGTAGGGGCCAAGTGTGCCTGTGGGTAGCTTGGTGTCAGAGTGATTGAAAAATCTGAGCAGTACTACCAGTTACCACAGAACTTTATGTCACTGGAACGCCCCCTGCACAGAAATCTGATATATCATATTCACAGCGAACAAATGCAAACAACAGTGGGTTGGAGCTCTGAACGTGTAGCTAGGTCTCTTGGTGCTGGAGGGTCAAACACTGCTATAATAACCACTGCAGAGAGAGTAACCAGATAACACACTCCGAGAGTATAAATCACTCTTTCCTATCTCTGTCATTGCGGTGTTCCTGACGTGCTGGGTTTCTGATTGTGCAATGAAATGGCATTTCAATGAAGACATTTGGTGTTTGTAAGGGAAGTTGTTCCTGAGCCAAACCGCTCCTTTGGAGCGCAGCAAAGAGCCGCAGCACCCTGACGGGTGGTTTTGTAAAGCATAGGATCCTCAGCGAAGTTACCCTGGGCCTCCCCATCCAGGACCTCCATTGTACGACAAAAACCGATGTGTGTCACAGGTTGGATAAAATAATTAACTGTCCCTGCTGAATGTAAACCAAGTATTTTCTTTTTGACCCAATATCAGCCCCTTGTCACCAAAAAAATTTTTGTAATCAGGCAAGAAAAGTAGCCAAGACATTGAGCATTAAGGCATCATTTATAATTAATTTCCTTCAGATTAAAATAACTTTCTGAAATCTTGTAGGGTTTGCTGGGTTTATATCAGGTCCTCAGACAGCACTTACATTATACATGCCCACACTCAGAAAAGATTATTTCACCCCATGTGTTTACTGTCATTATTCTTTTGAGTGTGTTCCACTTGATTCTGTAAAACATTAAACACGCCAGAGGAAATACCAGAGGTGAAGATACTGAATGCTGCTAGTGTTACAAAAGATAAATAAGCTGAAATCGTTGACATGACAGCCTGAGATATTATAACAAGCTGTGGGTTTTCTCCACTGCAAAACTGCTTTCAAGCCATGATCTTTTCAACAGCAAGATGGGAGGGCGTGGAAGGGCTGAAATAAAATACTGAATGAAAAGAAAATATTTTTAGCTGTTACCAGCAAACTTTTCAACCCTGATGTGCTTTTCACCCATTCTGCTGCTCAGCAGGGACAGGAGACCCCATGCAGGGATGAGAAAGCATGTCTGTGTGTACGCTGCCCTCCCTGAAGGCAGTCAGAGGACATGGCTGTGGGTGCAGAGCTCTTCCAGGAGGAAACTGCCAGCAGCTATAGCCCGAGGGCAGTGGATGACTCTGCTTTTGTTTCCTCTTCTCCCCCTTTCATGTTCTCCCCTTCCCTCCCACTCTTACCTGCACCTGCCAAACATAAGTCCAGCTTCATCCTGCCTTTGGGTCCAGTTTACATGGCGGTGGCCACCTTATGTTTTGCAGCTGTAATATATTGAGAAAATCACATCTGTCAGGATCTGTTCATTCTTTCACTGTTCAGAGCAGCAGTGGTTTGGGTGGTGGCTTGGAGTCTTGCACACCCTGGCTTAATGGGAGAGGAGGTCAATATCTGCCTTGGGGGGCTGGTGAGGACAACCCCCTGTCCTCAGACTCCTCGTTCTGCTTTTGTAATCTTGGTCCTGGTGTTTCTAATTGCCCTGCCGAGGGCTTGACGGCTGTTTTTGTCTCTGCTGTTGGCTCTTTCCTCTTCTCTGAAAGCTCTCTTCTGCTTGGTGCCTCTGCTCGCTCTGTCCCTTGGTCACCATTGTTGGTGGTACTTGATGTTACCTGCATGGCTGGCACGGGCTGAAGGGTCTCGCTGCTCCTCTTCCATCTCCGGGCCCCTGACCGTGTATTGAATTCATACATTTTTCCAGTGACTTGCAAGGGAGAAAAGACAGCCAATTAAAATCATACCTGCCTTAGCAGATTAAGACATGACAGTTGTCCTCAGGATGGAGCTGAAATGGGAAACATGAAGCACCTGGAAAATCAGCTGAGTTGTGGAAGTAGCCCCAAGAGAGAAAGCCTCATTTCCACAAGCCAGCGTGGGGACCTGAGCATCTTGGTGGCTGCTCAAGGGAGATGCTATTCTATCAGTATAAAAACTGGCTCTGCAGTTTGGGGAATTGGAATATTCAAAATATTAAAAATATTCTTATTCCAGAAGATTCTTCTCATCCTGCAGATGAGAAGGATAGAGGTATACCTCTATCCAAATTTCAGCTACCATGGATTAACATGAGCATACATAGTCCTTAGTTGTTAGGGCTAAATCTCCCAAAATTTTTGCCTTTGGTCACGCTGGGAAAGACCACTGCATATGTCTGTGCCCATTTTTTTCAAACAGAGTTGCCCACTTGATGTAGCAAAACATGCTAGAAGCACAATATGCTACATACATCTTCCAGACCATGTCAGGTCAATTGGACATCTGGGATGCCCCATGAGTTTTGTCTGTACGCATTGCTTTACAATTTTCACAAAATGCTTTCTTTCAGGCTTGCTGTGAACATTGTCATTAATGCAGTGAAATAATATGTATTCTGTTTATGCAAGTACACACTTCCCTCATATATAGGAAATATTTTTAAATTTGAATTGTTTAGCACACATGGCTACCTTTCCTTGTTAGAAAGATTTTTGGCCATCTTCACATTTTATGGGTAATTTCTACTTGTACATTAAAAGCAAGTATCTTTCTCCTTCAGTTCATTTACTATGTAGAGATAGGTGGAAAAATTGCCATATGCCCAGTGTGATCGCCTCACAGTCTAAATCACTACCTCTTGCTAAACAGACGGAGAATCAGGAGCTATAGTGGCACTTCTTGTAATTAAACATTATTAATATGAGACAAACAAAAGACTATTAAGACCTGGAAAGAAACGGTGGTTATGTGTTACTACATGTTACAGTTTGTATCAGAATTAATGGTTTCTGGCACTTTAGCACAAATTGAGCAATTAAAGATGAAACTGATTCTCTTTATATGTTATTTTTTCTGACCGCTTACAAGGTGGGCATGTTAAAGCAGCCCAGATCAGAAAGCAGCTCCTGACCATCCCTCCTCATTGTAGTCAACAGATAATGTCCTGGGAATTATTAAATCTCACCTCCAAACCACCAAGACTTGATCCTCTAGGGTTTGGGATGAGCTGTGGAGGGGAGAGGGGAGGAGTGGGGAGCACACATTTCTCTGCTGGCACCACAAAGGTGTGTTATAGCTTAATGTTTGTGTCAGGCATGACACAACGGCTGTGGCTCTGGAGGGCAGTTTGGATGGGCTCAGATGTCCTTAAGTCTGGTGTGGTCAGTTTGCTGAGGAAGGGAGCCACCAGCTGTCCTGCAAAAACCACCGGGAAGCAGCTCCTGCAGTGGCCTAGAGAACATCCATATTTAATATTTTACAAATGCAGTTACATAGGGGAAAAAGCAGGGACTTTGGAGCCCATCCCTCCAGCTCCCTTTATAAATAGCAGGTGAGCTTGGACCTGGACCAAACTGGCCTCCAGCAGCCTTGTGGATGGGCTTAATTGCACAGTAGGGTCCCATTTGTTAGCCCAGATTCTACTGAAGTCCCCATGCCTAGTGTTTCCTATTAGCTCACAGCATCTAACAGCTCCAAGCCAGCTAATAAGAAACACAAAGTAACAGGCACTTGGGTGGAAATTTGGCCAGATGAATCCAAGCCATGAAACAAGCCTGCCTTCTTCTGGATAATTTTTAAACCTATTGTTTTGGACTTATTTTTGGATCTATTTGTTAAAGACCTATTTTGACTGACTGGATCACATTTCACCAGACCCTTCTCCCTCCATGCTGGGGTCCTCAACCATTAGATGCAGGGTTGGGCACCCTAATACCAGGCTAAGCATCATGGTGCAGGGCTTAGGCAGGGGCTGCAACTCAGGGGGATAAGGTAAGGTGAATCAACCCTTAGAAAAAAGACAAAACAAAACATTTTTCTGTAATGAACTCTGCTGCAGAGCACAATGGCCGTCACTTGGGGAAGGGGATAAGCACTACACCTCCTGCGTCATCCTGGTTTTCCTAGCTTTCACCTTAATTTCACTTCTCCCAGTTGCCCAGCTGGTTAATCAGATATGCTCAGAGTTAGCATAGCTGGAGCCTGGTGACACAGTCGGTAGCTGATGCCACCACAAGTGTATCTAAAAGCAAGTGGTCTTCCCTTTCCTCTCCAAGCAGTGATGCTCAAGCTCTAGATAAACAGCAGCAATGCGCTGTCGCTACAAGGGAGGAGCTTTGCGCAGGAGCAGGTAACTCACCCACCCGCCCTGCATCCAGAGAGAGGTTTCAGAGTTGAAGTCAGTACATCTGCGGCTACGTTAACCTGCTGGCCGTTTCCCAGGCATGGGAAGGGTGAAACCACGTAGCCATGACAGCACCGGAGCAGGAGGCTTGCAGCCAGTTCCTCTCCTCTCCCACCTTCCTACACCAGATCTGTACATTCAAGTTTAGCAGAGGAGTAGTGAATAATCTGGCCATCGGATGTGGGCTTTCAGGGAACATAAGTATATTCTACCATTAGAAATGTTACTAGGGCACTGTCTTGATTTTCACTGTCTGTGAAATACAGCTCCCATTCTCCTTGGAAACAGCAAACCTGGAATATGAAAAGCAAATGTTGAACCATATTTAAATCAACTAATCCAGTTTGTTTCCAGCCAAATATTCATATCCACTGTTAATTGCTTTTTATTACCTGGGTCTCTGGCTTCTCCATCAAAGACAGTGTTTAGCTTTGTCATTGTCTGTGAAGAGAGACAAAATGTGAAATCAATCCTGTGAATTAGTTAAGTCAGAAGGAGGAGCAGTGACTTGGAAACAGTGACCTACATGGATGTAGGTGGATTTGTATGACCTGCATACTGCATTCCTGTAGGCTGGGTTTAATCAAAACTGGCAACAAACGCCATTTGTGGTGTAGGGTGTTGCCACTAGATGTTCAAAGGAGAATTAATAAGGTCTGATATGCTAAATGCCTCCACGTGTGTAGCCACAAGAGGGTCACCTCCACCCAGAGGAGGTTTGGGAATCACTTCTCTGAAGAACTTGGGGAGGGGGAGTACACTAATGAAAGTGCCTTGCAGTCTTTATGTTATTATGGCTCTGAGAAAGGAAGGACCCCCAAGATCTAGGAGCAAAGAAACTTCTGTTACAGTGGGAATAACTAAGGCATTTTGCCACAAACAGCTTATCAAGTCCACACTCTTTACAGCTTGTACGCTTGTGTACCTTACTGATTGCACTCAGGAGGGTCAGGGTTAGCTGCACAGGTCAGTGGTGTCCCAGAAGTGTGACAGTCCCAATGAAGCTGAGACACTTCTCCTCCTGCCTCCACCGCTACAGTGAGTCTCCTTGCCGCTGCTCCGGGCATGGCCTCTCTGTCCTCCGGTGCAGGGGGCTGCCAGAGCGGCTGGGGAATTCGGCATTTGGAAGTAAAGGGGCCACAGCGCAGGTGAGCATCCTCCACACTCAGTGTTGCCTCCAAATACAGAGCTGGTTGGAGCACTGAAGTGTTTTGCATTTGGGGGCATTCCTTTTTTCCTTGCCTATCATTTTGACGTTCCCTTTGGAAAAGACACCTTTTGTAGAAAGGGTCCTACAATCATACTGCATGATGGGTCTGGGCAAAACTGGGTTTTCTTTTGAGACCTGCAGTACTTACCACAACCACTTCTTTCTTAGATTTCTTCTTTTCTACAGAAAGGAAAATGCACATTGTAAAGAATCAGATTTTTCTGACAGTGACTATAGACACTAAAGTCAAGATTTCCTCAGACAAATAAACATTCTCGGTACTCAAATTCTGAGACATCTCACGTGAACCTTATTTCTTTTCAAAGAATGATCCCTCATACTATTTGAAAAGCAAACTTCACAGTATTTTGGAGTGAGAATCCACAGCTGCCTATGACTGATCCAAAGTTTAGCCTTGAAAAGTCTTATTCCTTCAGTAATGAATAAATAACAATGGTTTATTTCCACCACTAGTTGGTGCAACTTACCTTGTCGTGGTGTGGTGGCTTGCGTGCCTTGTCGGGCCAGACTAAAATGTTGCACCCTGGCCCTCCAGGTTGGGGGTTTTGTTTTGGGCTAACAACACAATCATGTAAAAAACAAAATCTGTTACAGAAATTGCAACAACACTATCCCACCGGGTTCGGTGGCATAGTGTTGTTGCAGCCTTATGCTCCTCGAGGAGTAACAAGGACCAAACAACAATGGTTTATTTAACAGATTTCCTTTTCTAAATAATATGAACAGATATAGAAATTCACCTTTGGGGATATTTGAACTTCAAATGTAGATATTTTTTCTTCCACGAATGTTTGTATTGCAAAGCTTGTGCACTCAAACATGGGCTTGGAGACAAAACAGGGAAGTGCTGCATATCCAGTCAAGTAAAATTCAGATTGAGGAACAGTTTGGTTGTGTGTGAATTTACCACACTATTAACTCATCCCACATGCAAACAAATACAGCAGTAGTGCCATGGGCATCTCAACAGCATGGATTTGTGGATGATACCCAACTAGTTGCTATGATTTCTTCTTGCTCGCTCCTTGCCAATTTGTTTAATGGCCTTTCTTTGGAGAACTGCATGCCTGGCCACAAACGGGCTTTATGACCAGGCGTGCATTTCTCTGAAGTGCTGCAGATGGGTCTGAATCTGAGCACTGATGGGAAACCTGTTCTGCTGGCCTTTGCTGCCCAGCATTTGGGAACCAGTTTTCCAGAAAGCACCAAGCATCCTTTGTTGGTGGTTTTTTTTTTGGAAACAAGCCAATGCTAAAATGTCTCAAAATGGGCAACCAAGAGAACAGCTAATTTTGTTGGGTTTTGTTAGTCATATGTTTTTTTCAAGCTGGGAGATACTGATTGAGGAGAGGGGGTTATAAAAGCAGGGTCTTACTGACCCCATATGAGCCATCCTTGCTAGTGAAAAGCTAATGGAACTAAAAGGAACAAGACTTCTTAAAAAAACACCTATTTTTTATGTGCAGTTTATACCCCCACTAAGTTATACAAACACCTTTAAAAGCACCAATACTTTAAAATAAATCATCAGGTACATGAAGTAATGGTGTCATGAGAGCAAATGACGGGATCAGAGAACAGGGAATTAGAGTGGAAAGGACTCTTGAAGGTGCTGTAGAGAGATGGGATTATTTTTTAACAGATAGCATATGAATTGCATGTGAAAAACACAGTAATTCTTTAGCATCCATGACAGAATACCAGGCTACTTTGAATTTGGTTTTTACCTAATAATTAATAGATTTGAAGACCAAAAGGACCATGAAATCACTTAGGTAGGCCTCACATAATCAGCCAGATTAAATATCTCAGTATTCTTGTACTGGATCAAATTTATTTGTCTAGAAATGGATTTACAAATTTTACACTGAATCATAAACAAGGTCTTGTTGTGAAGTATTAAAATAGAGAAAAGAGGTACGCACCTGGAGCATTTATCCTGTAATGAAAAAAAGATTAAGAGTGTAGTTAACAAATGTCATACTTTTGCCTTCATAAAAATATCATGTTTTGTTTTCTTTTATTCGGCAAGAAGGAGTAATTTCTGTTCCCTGAGTTCAGGGATTTGCTTGATTTGTTTGGTTTCTGGTTTTGTTTTCACTGAAGGCCTGCATCATTTAATGCTGCTCTCAAACATGAAAACAGTCCTGGGCATTGCTCTAACACCTCTCCATGAAGGGACGATAATGAAAAAATAAAGTCCTATTGATGATAGTGTGATGGATTTATATAATCTGGAAAAATATTTTTTCAAATATTATCATCTTTTTCTGTCCTTGGAGGAAGGTCAATTTTTTGGATCTGATGTGCTCAGCTAATACCTTTTAAAATATTTGAAAGGTTGTAAATGTTTTTGAAAATATAGAAATTGCTTTTTAATGGGAGAGCCTGGCTCCCGATGAATCATTTGGCCTATTAATAAATAATAACAATAGCCAAGCTATATGCTGCTAGATTCATTTGTCATTTTTATCACAAATTGCTAAATTCCTTGCATGCACCATTTGAATTATAATCACAGTCATCTATTACCTCTTTATATTTACTATAATTTCTAATTTTAAGTCCTAATCCTGAGAATACTTACAGAAACTTTTTTCTTTTTTTTTTTTTTTTAATTCCAGTCCACTTAAAGAGCTGCTTATCTTTGTTTTGTGAAGTAAAAAGTCAATTTAGAGGCACTCTGGCTTCAGCCTGCTGAAAATGCAGCCAGCAGGGATCTCTGCCACTTTGCACAATGAACCAGAGCCGATCCCAGGTGCTTCCGTGGCTTTTGCCAAGCACGAGCACTCAGAGGTGCCGCGAAACTTTATGGGCCAGAGCCTTGCAGTGGGCTTGGGTAAAACTCCAGGAAATTTGAAGACCTTTTGCCAGAAAAAGAATTTGGCATGAGCACCAAGGAAAGGACTCTGGGATCTGTAGTTGAGAGGGAGGAATAGGCATCCAGTAACTACTTAGATGGGAGCTCCCTTGGAGTGTGAGCCAAATGCAAACCAAAAACATTTGTATTTTTGGTGAGCACAGTCAAGCACAGACTCTGACAGTGCCTCACAAGCGTAGCTGCCTTTAGTGGTCATAATTGTTAATTCCACTGTTACCTTCAGCTCATGCATTTCTTAAACTGTTAGTAAATCCATGAAATAAAATTTCATGGACATTTTTCCTTGATTTCATATGATTAACACCAAATATCACTGTAGCTGATAATAGCATCTACTACAGTGAAGGGCATACTGCTATAAAATATTCAAAGTGTAGATTTCATTATGGCTGAAAGGCCTGAGCTCTCTGTCATTGCCAGGTGTTGCTGGGTACTCCCCCAGCGTGACATTTGGGAGGACTCACAGAGGCGTGCCATCTGCTTTGCCTGCCGGAGGGCAACGCGTGCGGACCCACGTCGCCAGCAAGAATCCCAGGTACGCCAGCAGTCCGAGGAGCAGCAAACTGCCGAGGGTGATGATGAACGGCACGTACCACGCCAGTTCAGAGTAGAGGTTTTCCCTTTTCGTCACAACAGTGAAGCCAGGCTTTTAAAACAAGATAGGAAAAGTTCCTCAAGGCTGCGTACTTGTAAGGTTACTGATACCTACAGCACCTTTCATCTGGCTGAACTTCTGCACTGAAGCACCTGGCCAAAGCTTGCCCCGAGGCACTGCAGATGATGGGCAGAGGGAGATAGTGTCTGCTGGAGACTGTGATTCATCCCACCTACCTCCCTGTTGACTGCCAAGGCAGCTCAGATGACTGAGATGGACCACTGAGCTCCTGGGGCAACCAAAGGCAGGTGAAATGGAGCCCACTCGTGATGCAAAAAGGAGGTTTCTTATATTAAAAGAAGCATGCCATGGTGGGGTTTAGAAGCCTCAGGTTGCCTGAGAAGCTGCAAGCGCGCTGTTGGAGGGTGAGCAAGTTCAGGGAATACTACCGAGATAATGGTTTCTTGTCACCTAAGGCAAAACTGGAAGTAGGTCACCTTCGCTGCAGTGATCCTTTGGCCCCCTTCGTAAGAGGAGTTGAACCCCAAGGAATTGAGTTATTGTATAAAAAGAAATTAAACCTTTTTTTTTTTTTTCCTGTGACTTGTTCCAGAAGGGAAAATCACACTTCCTGAGCAGTTGCAATCTCCCACATCTTCCTGCGTGCCAGGAGACACGGTTCTGAGCTGGCAGGCACTTGGTGCTAGTAACTCATTCATTAAGGTCCCATCATAAAACTGTCCTCACACAGATCAGAAATTACTCGTTTGCTCTAGCTGGGTCATTACCTAGCGTGGTACTATTAGTTTTGATCATCTACAGAAGTTTTTATTTAATTTTCTGTAAGACATTTGTAATCACATTGTGTATGAAATTTAGTAGTATATCCATTTCTTTCCTGTTTAAGGATACCTTTAAAATAACTTATTTAGCCTTGCACAAAGAGGTCCATTCAATCCTTAAAGACAGTCTCATATAATTTCAAGATTATTATTGTTGTTGTTGTTATTACCACCACCACCGCTCCATCTTCACTGGGACCAAAGTCACAAGTGACTTTTTGTGATGGCACTTCTTTTCTACACTACCAGCCTTCCAGCATCTGATTCCTCAACTTGCTGCACTGAACACATGTAACAAGTAGTGATGGGAGAAGCTGCTGTAATGGAAGTGCTCTTCTGGAAAACAGACTAAAAGTGGAAGGCTGATATCTCTAGGGAGGCAGATTTAATGCTGTGGTATGTGGTCTAGACTGTTTGTATTTGTGGTGAAGCACGGGAAAGAAATACATAATAAGTTTTGTTATTCAGCTTAACTTTTCATTTCCACATCAAGTAGGGGGAGGAGAAGGCTGTGAGAAAACCATTTATTCATTCCCAACAGAGCATTAGATAATCACAGGGTTATTAATCAGTCTGCAAGTTTGGATTTAAGCATTGTCATAGCAAAGCGTCAGGATTTGCAGTTGCTGTTTTGCCAGATCCCCTGGTTCTGGCTTGGTTACCAGCAGCCCCTAGCAGGTCTGGACCGTTTTACAGTGAATAGCTCTTTTACCCCTTCATCAGCATCCTCATTTTTTCATTCCTGCATGCAAGGGAGAAAAGGGTAAAGCCATCTGCAGGCAGGCAGAAAATGGATGGACTCTGGATGATGGAGATATGGCACAGCAAGGGCTGAAGGCAGCGACTGGCATAAGGATGGGGACAGAGCTGTGCCACTTCTGTAGGCAGGATGAAAGCGAACTCTCCTATGTCATGCACCAGCCTGATGGAAATCACCTCGGAAATGAAACTGGTGAGCCACAGCTTGCCTGGGATGGCTGTGTGGAGGAGTAGACTGTATTGCTGGGACACAGGCCCACAGGTCCACGGGCTGTGCAAGGCCAGACCCCACCCCAGCTACCAAAAGCTGTACAGGCTTCCCCAGCTCAGCTATGGACCACCACGTGGGCAGGGAGCCTATTTCAGCTTTGGTAGCCACAGATCTAAAGAAGCACATTCAAGGGCAAGGCAGCTGGCAGAATAAATAGTTATGAATAAAAAAAGAGGTAGTGCAAAATGCATGAGGTCATTTTAAGGTTCCAAGCAAAGGTTAACCCTTGCTGTTTCCTTATTAGCAAAGCTGCCAAAATCTTTAACTTTCCAGTTACGTGGTGATGGAAGCGTGCCCGGTCTTTTGGCTAGTTGCCCTTTTTGTTTTAGAAACTAAAATACAAAACATATGTTATGACTCTGTACCTGGGACCAATCCTTCATGATGCTGAGCACATCAACCACCTTTGGCTTTGATGTAAGAACATAAGACTCAGCACTTTCCAGGACTGGACCCACTGTAGGTTTTTTTTTCCTTTTGCATACATCTACCCTCTTTTCTTTGCTCCCATGGAGAGCAGCCCATGAAAGAACCACAGAAGTGGACATAAATTTCAGTGAACTTACTGTTGTGGCAATTACAGTAGTTGGGTTCGGGATAACTCTGATGCTTAAAGTCACTGTTCCAGTTTTAATTAGGTGTGTAGTTCTGTCCCTGGCAGATAGCAAATTGTCGTCTGTTATATAGACATGCAGTCTATAAATCCAGTTTTTATCAAGTCCACTCTCATAGTCGAAGCTCGATGCAAGAATCAGCCGAGATGTGTTGGAGCCGGCACTTGGTGAAAAGGTGAAGTGATTGTTCATGTTGCCTGCAAGAAGGAGCAAAAAAAAAAAAAAAAAAGAAA